>CM042330.1:2958010-2973010 GCA_023566125.1 Zingel zingel
TACTGTATATATAAATATATGTATATGCATACCTACTTATATACATACTGTATATATATATATGTATATGTATATATATATATACACACATATACATACCTACTTATATATATGTATATATACTGTATATATAAATATATGTATATACATACCTACTTATATATACATACTGTATATATATACACACATATACATACCTACTTATATATATATATATATATATACACACATACTTTATCACCAAACATTCAACATCAACACATCTGGAGATACGTGGTTTTAACTGGACATCTGACTGGTATCAGCCTCCCCGTTTACTCTCCTACGGACGTATCCGAGCCGGATGAAGTTACCGCTGATATAATAAACCCAACATTGTTCAACTGAAATCTTAAAGGAGACCTATTTTGCTTATCTATATTTGTCGAATTTTCATGTTAAACATGGCCAAAGCTTCAAATGATGAGGTGAACGTAGAAAGAAACGTCAGATTTCCCACAGATTTTACTACTCTTGGCTCCTTATGAAGTCATACCAAGCCGGTTTTCCGCTCCAGGCAGACACATACTCTGCCACAGAGCTGTAATTTTGGCTGCCGATGTTGTTAATTTCTCCTAAATTTTGGGTCACATTCCCGCTGGAACATGTCCGGTTGTGTAATATTTGGTTTAGAAGCCTTTATTGGTGATTTTGGACGGTAGAAAGTGCTGCTTTTTGTTGGTTCTTTGTAAATTATAGAGTGTGGTCTAGACCGACTCTATCCGTAAAGTGTCCTGATATAACTCCTGTTATAATTTGACACTATAAATACAATTTAATTGCTATATTCCATTACAATCCACTGCTAACTAAATGCTAACGCCATGGAAAGCTATAATCTTGGCTGCCGATGTTGTTAATTTCTCCTAAATTTCGGGTCACATTCCCGCTGCAACATGTCCGGTTGTGTAATATTTGGTTCAGAAGCCTTTATTGGTGAGTTTTGACGGTAGAAAGTGCTGCTACTGTATATACTGACTGCAACGAACTGTACAGTAGCAGCGACAGCAGAGCACAGATGCCACGGATCTGGAGACGGCCGAGCCGGCTACTTGCTGTTTAGCGCTCCGCTAGTCTGGCTTTGCCAGACCCTCCTCCACAGAGCTGCGGAGGAAGGTCTGGCTATAGTCCACACAGCATTCTGGGATGGGAGATAAACGTGCTCTGGTTTATTGGCATTTCTTTAAACCAATCACAATCATCTTGGGTGACGCTAAGCGCCGGACGGAGCCACGGTGCCTCAGAGAGAGACAGAGAACTCAGATTGGACAGATAGTCTAGCTAGCTGTCTGGATTCACCCTGCAGAGATCTGAGGAGCAGTTCACCATAGTCCTCACAAATCAGCCGGAGGTTAGAACGCCAACACAAAGACACAGGAAGGGGACGGACATCCGGCGGATCTGTCGGCGGCACCGGAGTAATCCCGGTAAATGAAACGTCGTCGATATAGACAAGCGCTACCAGCGTCTGATGCAACAAAAAAGGCGTCTTTCAGTGTGTTTGTGTAACGCACCGGGGAGAGCAGCAGTTAGAGAGGATTTAGAGAGGAGTATGTAAGGGCGAATTTAGGCGTAAAGAGGTTGGTTGGGGGGGTGGATGGGTCACCCAGGAGAGCGGGGTTCACGTCCCGCTTGTCCCGCTTGTTATAGTCGCTTTTTTTCTTTCCTCCCGCGTGTAACGGAACCGTAAACGCCCACCCACGACCCTTTCCTAAACCCAACCGTCCTGTAGTTCCTGTGTGTCACGGAACCGTAAGCCCAACCTCGACCTTTTCCTTAACATAACGACAAGGGACGGCAATAGTCCCGACCGAGCGCGTCTACTTATAGCGCTAAAGGGACGGCAATAGTCCCGACCAAGCGCGTCTACTTATAGCGCTAAAGGGACGGCAATAGTCCCGACCAAGCGCGTTCACTTATAGCGCTAAAGGGACGGCAATAGTCCCGACCAAGCGCGTTTACTTATAGCGCTAAAGGGACGGCGATAGTCCCGACCAAGCGCGTTTACTTATAGCGCTAAAGGGACGGCAATAGTCCCGACCAAGCGCGTCTACTTATAGCGCTAAAGGGACGGCGATAGTCCCGACCAAGCGCGTTTACTTATAGCGTTAAAGGGACGGCGATAGTCCCGACCGAGCGCGTTTACTTATAGCGCTAAAGGGACGGCGATAGTCCCGACCAAGCGCGTTTACTTATAGCGCTAAAGGGACGGCAATAGTCCCGACCAAGCGCGTTTACTTATAGCGCTAAAGGGACGGCAATAGTCCCGACCGAGCTCGTCTACTTATAGCGCTAAAGGGACGGCGATAGTCCCGACCAAGCGCGTTTACTTATAGCGCTAAAGGGACGGCGATAGTCCCGACCAAGCGCGTTTACTTATAGCGCTAAAGGGACGGCGATAGTCCCGACCAAGCACGTTTACTTATAGCGCTAAAGGGACGGCAATAGTCCCGACCGAGCTCGTTTACTTATAGCGCTAAAGGGACGGCAATAGTCCCGACCGAGCTCGTTTACTTATAGCGCTAAAGGGACGGCAATAGTCCCGACCGAGCTCGTTTACTTATAGCGCTAAAGGGACGGCGATAGTCCCGACCAAGCTCGTTTACTTATAGCGCTAAAGGAGACTTTTAGCGTCAATAAGAACGACAAAGGCGCCCGACCAAGCGTCCATATTTTACGAGATGGGTGTGAGAACGTGTTGGTACGTTCGAAAGTTGTTTTAGTTGGAAACAGAGAACTCAGATTGGACAGATAGTCTAGCTAGCTGTCTGGATTCACCCTGCAGAGATCTGAGGAGCAGTTAACCATAGTCCTCACACATCAGCCGGAGGTTAGAACGCCAACACAAAGGCAGAGGAAGGGGACGGACATCCGGCCGAAAAGAAGGACATCCGGCGGATCTGTCGGCGGCACCAGAGTAATCCCGGTAAATGAAACGTTGTCGATATAGACGAGCTCTGCTAACTTGAATGGGGATTAAAAGATGAATTCGTGCGGCTCTTCTAGACTTTCCAAATGTTATCGAACCAAATGGATCAATTTGTGATAGTGAAATGAGTCATTTTTCGGGGATTGTGACCAGGGTTCAAAATTGGCACCATCCACCAGCCAAATGCTGGTAAAATATGCACTTAGCTGGTAGATTAGCTTCGCTCACCAGCCCAAAAATAATGGTAAGCCCTTGAGTGGCTGGTAAAATTTGAACATTCACTAACCATTTGGCTGGTGGACGAAAAAGTTAATTTTGAACCCTGATTGTGACACTTAAAAAAAAAGAAATCCACTGATTTACAGACGTCTCTTTCTGTCGGGGCCAGAGGGCATCACATGACGTTACAATTCCACCGTTTGGCCGCTACGTTCAATTTGCGTCAAAGCCTGGCGCACTTCCGGGGAGGGTCTGACAGATGCGGAGACTTCGAAGATAAGGAAACGCTGACCAATCAGAGCAGACTGGGCTTTTTATAGATACAGGCGCACCAACAGAGCGTCTCAGACAGAGGGTGAATACAGGTGCAGCAGCCATGGCGGTATGAGAAAAGTTTTTTTTTTAATATTAAAGCATGTAAACATGTTAGTAGAAACACAAACTACAAGTGTGAATGTGTAAACCGTATGTAATAGGTCTCCTTTAAAGATTATAACTTTAACTATTCTCTTATTTTGAAAAGCTGTTTAGCAGTAATGCGGTCTATAAGAACTATCGGAATCAACATCTCCCTCTGCTCCTCCTCCTGCCTCTCCGAAGTCCTCGTAGGCCTCCAGAGAGGAGACACGCCCTGGTGCACTCTGGGAATTGTAGTCCAGGAAGAAGGCGGAGGGGTTTTGCAGCTGAAGCGACTGGCTGGCGGCCGGACTCGCCGGCGGGGTGCTGAGTGGGGCGGTGAGCAGAGCGAGCTGCAGCTGGTCGATGGTGCTGGTGTTAGAAGAGAAGGGCTGTGATTGGTCGGGCGGGGAGTAGGATGGGGAGCATGTCCCCATGGTTACGCCTCTCTGGGGGGCGGAGGGCGAGTTGACCTGAGAGTCATCGGCGGTGAGGGAGCGTCTCAGTTTGGCCCGAGCGTTTTGAAACCACACCTGAGACAGAGAGAGTGTGTGTGTGTGTGTGTGTGTGTGTGTGTGTGTGTATATGTATGTGTGTGTGTGTGTGTGTGTGTGTGTGTGTGTGTGTGTGTGTGTGTGTATGTGTGTGTGTGTGTGTGTGTGTATATGTATATGTGTGTGTGTGTGTGTATATGTGTGTGTGTGTGTGTGTGTGTGTGTGTGTGTATATATGTATGTGTGTGTGTGTGTGTGTGTGTGTGTGTGTGTGTGTGTGTGTGTGTGTGTGTGTGTGTATATGTGTGTGTGTGTGTGTGTGTGTGTGTGTGTGTATATATGTATGTGTGTGTGTGTGTATATGTATGTGTGTGTGTGTGTGTGTGTGTGTGTGTGTGTGTGTGTGTGTGTGTGTGTGTGTGTGTGTGTGTGTGTGCAAGAAGAAGTTAAAGGTCTTTGTTAACAAAGATTAAATGAGATACAAAATGTCTGTAAATGTCAGACACTATGTCATCATTTTGCATTAGATTTTATTTTATGTATAAATCTAAATATTTAAAGGTCCAATATGTAATACTGACAGCTAATGTTTAAAATATTTACTGCAGTACAAATTCAAAATACTGGAGAGCGTCGTCTCCCCCGCCCCGTCCTGCCCAGACTCGAAGTTCCCGTTGGATGCCGGGCTGAGACCGCAGCATCCAACAATGTTAGACAGCGGAGTAGCTAACGTTAGATGCTGGCTATATTGACAGTCCGTGCTCACGCGTAGCCCTGTACCCAGCTGACAGGCACACTTTTTCAGCTTAGAATTACAGTAGGAACCGAGGTTGTCGGGCTAAAAACCCGACAACCTCGCCGTCCTCGCCACACGCCAGGATAGGAACTGCTAAAAATAGCACTACCTTGCCGTCCATTTCCACCCGACTGAACACACTTCATTGGCTTAGAATTGCGGCAACAATTTCTAAACACACTGCAAACTCACGGTCCTCTCTTCCCGATTCAAAGCGTCCCTCTCTTGGCTTAAAATAACTCACCATTGTACACGTTGTAAACGGCTGTTTACTCCGGTAACGTTAGCAGTTAGCATGGTTAGCATGGCGGCGTTAGCCAGGACCGGTCTGGATCACTTAACTGGCTGTGTCTCAGCTGGTTTTGTTTAAATTCCATCACCCAAATTTCAAAAAGAACAATTACTGACATTAGCATTGTTGTCAGAAAAGATAATATTTCAGCTCAACATGTTTCCTTAATATCTGATGAGGCATTGGTGTCATTTTTGGATTTATTACAGTACAAATATTACATATTGGACCTTTAATATCAATTTTACCATTTTATTTTATTCAGCGTTAAGTGTTTTCACTTAACGCTTTACTTTTTGGCCTGTTAATATTCTAAATTGCACCTTACCGTTAACTTAACATAGGCCTATCTGACTTTATGTAGCCTACATTTGGTTATGGCAAAAGGCAATTAAAGGTGCAGTAGGTAAGACTTGTAAAACTAACTTTCTGTCATATTTTCTGAAGCTGACCCTATGTTCCAGTAGAACTACAGGAAGCAGGTAACCTGGCTCCACCTACAGCCTGTAGTGGGACTTACAAAGATCCACCGCTCCCTGTTCAGATGCACCAATCAGGGCCAGGGGGGGCGTGTCTAACTGCGTGTCAATCACTGCTCATGCACACGCATTCATTCTCCCTTGTGGGGGGAGGGGCTTAGGAGACCGTTTTGGGCTTTAGCAGAAAGGGGGGGAGGGACTGACAAGTTGACAAGCTAAGTCCTGGATCTTCACAATCCTACCTACGGCACCTTTAAGTGCGCTTTCAACCTTTTGCTCAACGAGACCGCCCTCTAGTGGGCTCAGAAAATAAAGAAAATGGTTAGCTTAGCACTTAGCAAGACTGGAAAAAAGAACAGAATCCTCCATGACGTGCAAAAACTTAAACTTTTAACAGCTTTAGAAGCAGTTTGTATTTAAACTTTTTTTTTAACTCTATTGTACGGAGCCCACACAACGTAATACTTTGTCTTTACGTTGTGCCTCTGTACTTCGTACCTGCAGGACTCTCTTGGGCAGGCCGGTCTTGTGTGTGAGGCAGTTCCAGTCTTTACCGTCGGGGTTGTGTTTCTGAGCGAAATACAACTCCAGCGCTCTGAGCTGCTCGCTGCGGAAACACGTCCTAATTCGCTTGGACCGCCTGCGGCTCCGCTCGCCTGTCACCCTGTCGTCCAATCGTGGCTCAGGACTGCTGACCGACTCCTCCCCTTCACCTGAGACCTGATTTTGAGCTGTCTCACACACACACACACACACACACAGACACACACACACACACACACACACACACACACACACACACACACACACACACAGACAGACACACACACACATCAGGCCCTCATCTGTAGTTAAAATGTTTTAACTGTTGACCTGGTCAATTCAGTGGCGGAGGAGGAAGAGGAGGAGATTCTGCAGCGGCTCAAAGAATGGGAATGGTGTATTTTCTACAAATACAAAGGAATTACACACACACACACACACACACACACACACACACACACACACACACACACACATACATACACACACACACACACACACACACACACACACACACACACACACACACACATACACACACACACACACACACACACACACACATACACACACATACACAACGACAGACAGACAGAAAGGCACACAGACACACACACACACGCACACACACACACACATACACAACGACAGACAGACAGAAAGGCACACAGACACAAACACACACGCACACACACACACACACACACACACACACACACACACACACACACACACACACACAACGACAGACAGACAGAAAGGCACACAGACACAAACACACACGCACACACATACACAACGACAGACAGACAGAAAGGCACAGAGACACAAACACACACGCACACACACACACACACACACACACACACACACACACACACACACACACACACACACACACATACACAACGACAGACAGACAGAAAGGCACACAGACACAAACACACACGCACACACACACACACACACACACACACACACACATACACAACGACAGACAGACAGAAAGGCACACAGACACACACACACACGCACACACACACACACACACACACACACACACACAGACAGACAGAAAGGCAGGCACACACACACACACACACACACACACACACACACACACACACACACCCCATAGTGCATCTCACTATCTTTGTGGGGACCCGTCATTGACATAATGCATTCCCTAGCCCCTTACCCTAACCTTAACCATCACCACTAGATGCCTAACCTTAACCCTTACCCTCACCCTAACCATAACCTAATTCTAACCCTAATCCTAAAACCAAGTCTTAACCCTCAAACAGACCTTTAACCTTGTGGGGTCCAGCATTTTGGGCCCCACAAAGATGGTCGGACCCCACAAGTATACTGTATTCCCGGTTTGTGTACCACACGAATATAGTTAAACAAGAACACACACACACACACACACACACACACACACACACACACACACACACACACACACACACACACACACACACACACACACACACACACACACACACACACACACACTCTCTCTTACCTTCTTTCAGACTGGGTTTAGGCTGGAGATCATCAACATGATAATGGGACTGACAGTAGAGGTTCTGGCCCTGCATGCAGTACAGGTTCCCTGGTATTAATGCCACATCACACTCCTGCAAAACATGTTCATCGTAACAATACCTGCATTTCAAATAACCAGGGGGAAATTGTTGCAGTACAAAGTAAGAAAGACAGCAAATATAAAATATTCATAAACAGATATAAAAAAAATACTGGAAATCCAAAATATAAAAAAGGTTAATAGTAAAGATCATAAGTTGCTCCTATCTCAAGTTGCTTCTTGATGAGTTGCAGAGAGCTATTAACGTAGAATATCAAAACTGAAGTACAGGTAACAGTGTATCTGTTTAAATCAAAATGCTCAATGATTATGTCGATGACATTGTGTATTATATCCTCAGAAAGTTGTAAGGATTACAATCCACGGTACAGTAAAGGCCCTGACACACCAACCAGACGGCCGACCGTCGGCAGTAAAGCCAGTCGGACTGATCAGTCGGGTCCCCGAGGTCCAAAAAGTGCCTCAAACACACCGAAGAGACGCCGACTTGAGCGTACGCTCTGCACGTAATACGTCTCCACAGCAGCAGGCGGCGCTGCTCTGTATTGTTTCCATTAACAGTCTGATTGTTTCCCAGAAAATGAAAACCGGCAGCTGATTGGACGAACGCGTCACGTGGGTCTTTTTCCTCCGGAAAGTCACAGCCAGACCGTCATGGCGGCTCGTTCAGATTACGATCTCATATTGGACTAAAATAGTTCACCGTAACGTGTTCCTGAGAACATGTTAAGAGAGAAATAGGCCGTGCAGTCGCTGAATCTGTCTTCATTTCAGATCAACAAAGGTCAGTTTAAAAGAGTCTCGTCAGATTTTGAGAGGCTCATCCGCTCCCCGTTTCCGGGTGAGTCCCGACTGTCCTGTCTCCGACTGAACATGTCGGGTCGGCCCAAATGAAGGCCGACGGCTCCTCGGACGGCCGACAGCACGGGACACACCGAACAGACTCGAGTCACCGACCTCGCCAGACGGTCCGACGGCCGATTATCGGGCTGGTGTGTCTCCTCTCTAAGCCAATGCAACTTTTTGTTTTGTTTTAATAATAACATATACGTACTAACTGTTCAGAACGTGTCATATTGTTACACATCTCAAGTTCCTAAATAAAGGAGAACAAAATACTCTCATTTCACTTATTTAATTAGACTCACATCACAAAAAATCAACACTGACGTGTTTTGGCACAAAGCCTTCTTCAAGGCATTTAATTATAATAATAAATAATCAGGTTTAATTCAGTGATATACGTACATACAAGGACAGAGTCACTACAGCTGCTAGTTGGGGCCCAATTACTCAACAACCAATCAAATCATCCTTTTCTTTCCTTATTGGAACATGGATTGGATTTTGGGTTTAGCACTGCACCGAGAATCTCATTCATTCACATATTAAGCGTGACCTCCTTTTTCAACTCTGTTGCGTAATGTTTCTGTAAATGTCTCTTGTGAAAACGTAACTACCTGGCAGGAGAAGCAGTGAGGATGGAAGGTCAGATCTCCAGACCGCATGACCAAAGCGGAAGCTGGGATTGGCTGGAAGCAGCGAGCGCACTGACCGCCGCCAAACATCCTGAGCAGGAGGAGAAATCAACAGATGCAAGCGACTCACTTTAAATCCCACCCAAAATAGAATCTGTTTTTGTATCGTCACGGCGTGTAACAAATAACAAGGTCACATGACACACAGCCATCTTCTAACCGTATATAAACTGGGAACTATATTCTCAGAAGGCAGAGCACTGCTACTCTCTGCTCAGGGCTTCTCAGGCGCTGCGAGCATATCACTCCGCCCAGCAGTAGCAGTGCTTCGCCTTCTGAGAATATAGTTCCCAGTTTGTATACGGTTAGAAGATGGCTGTGTCTCATGTGACCTTGTTATTTACACGCTGTGACTCTACA
Source organism: Zingel zingel (assembly GCA_023566125.1). Taxonomy (NCBI): domain Eukaryota; kingdom Metazoa; phylum Chordata; class Actinopteri; order Perciformes; family Percidae; genus Zingel; species Zingel zingel. Next base: position 2,967,711 of record CM042330.1, read on the forward strand.
AATCACAACTTGTAAATAGGAACATGTTGGCGTTATTTTGTCACTTATTGGGAGCATTTTTGTGTGTGGACCACTAATTGTAACCAAGAATTTCCGCGGACCACCTCATAATACACATAATAAAATATGTCTACACACAGTCCTGCCTGAATTAATCCGCACCTCTTAATTAATAGGCCTACTAGCACTACAACTATAACTGGTCATCTCATCAGTACAACAGGCTCGTTAAAAGAAAGGTTACTGCAAATGGCTACCACATATTTAATTTATTTATTTATTTACTCAAGCCCGAGGCATAATCAGGTTCATTTGAACAACAGGCTTATTTCCATATGGAGTATTAAATATATACAGTATAAGAACACTTGGATGTAGTCAAAGTTTAAAAACCTTTGGTGATTTTAGGGGATTATTAATCTTCAGAGTTTGGACTTGAACGTCACGGCCGAGCGCCACTAGCCTGTTTTAGTAATCACACAATAACATGGCAATTTAATTTAAATTTTACATCAATATACATATTCTTATTTTTTATGGGAATTTCCTGGTAAAATGAAGGTTAAAAAACTATTATTCTATATTTTAGTTAGCTTTTCCACGGACCACCTGCAGTACCCTCACGGACCACTAGAGGTCCGCGGACCACAGTTAGGGAATGACTGGTCTAGATGGAGCTGGTTACCTCCAGGATCTGTGCTAATCTAGGCTAGATGGAGCTGGTTACCTCCAGGATCTGTGCTAATCTAGGCTAGATGGAGCTGGTTACCTCCAGGATCTGTGCTAAGCTAGGCTAGCGGTGGGGGTCGTCAGACAGAGTTACGACATGCACGGAGATGAGAAGGGTATGTCTGGACTTATCTAACTCTGGGGGATACGGGGAATAAGACAAAGTCCCTATAAGTCGGCGTGTTCCTTTAAGAGAATGGAAGTCAACTTCTTCTCCCTGTCTCAAAAAGTGGCTTAATGATATGGCTTCTTGTTTGCACCTTGAAAACATTTGACTCCCATGCTAAATTTAGGAAGATTTTGGGGCCCTTTCATAGAGTACATCAGGAGGGAAAGACCAGAAACTGGGACCTGACCTCTGTGTTCCTTTCTTTCTTTTTTAGCATGTGCATTTCCATATTTTCTTTGCTTTGTGCGGAGTGTGTGTGTGTGTGTGTGTGTGTGCTGGCTGTTTGTCTATTTTTGTTCAGTTTCTTGTTGTTTGTGATGGCTTTTTTGTCTTACTTTTTCATTTGTATGTGTTAAATCTATATAAGTAACATTAGTCAGCCACCTACTTCACGTCTCGGGAGAGTGATGTTTCTGACCTGCAGTAGTCTTGCTGGCAGTAGATGTTTCCGTCTCTCCAGTAAAGCGAGGGGTGTGTCTGCAGCTCGCATTGACACTGGCTGCAGCGGAGGCAGACGCCGTGCCACACGCTGCCGGCAGCCAATAGGAAGAAGCGGTCGCACACCTGTTCGCCGCAGCCGGCACACGTCATTGGCTCCTGGATGGACACGGCTGTCGCAGTCTGAGACAGATTTAGTTATGTATATATCACTGGAGTTAAAGCTTTTTAACCAAATCTGAAAAAAAACCCAAAACAACTTCAAATCAAAATGAACATTTGGGGTTACCTTTTACAACGGGGGAACTGAGACACCAAAGTCACACAATAACACAAACTAACTAACCGACGGAGGCAGCAGTAGAGCAGCAACTCCCATGAACTGCGAGGTTAAATGACATGAACGTTTTTGTCAAAGGAGTCTGGTGGCTTTGAAATAACGGCTTCAGTTCCCCATCATAAAGGGCTGTCTGACCGCAAAGGTAAAGTGCTGAAAATATAAATAAAAAATAAATATAGCGTTCACTTAAACTGATATAGATGTTTGTTTGCACGACTGCATGTCAACGGGAATATTAGTGTATGTAAACGTAGTCGCTGACTGACTATGGAGAAGTAGCTAACATCTGAACTATCCCTTTGTCCTGGAACAAATGACATCCAGTTCAACTTCAATTAGATCATTTATAATAAATATTGCAAATGGAGGCAAATCAATCTAAAGACAAAACTAAAAGAAACATGAAATACATTTTTCACTCCTAGGTGCCCTATTTTAACGATGTTAGCGCACGGCGTGAAGCGTGCCTGGTGCAGGTGCGTTTAGGGCGTGTCCAAATCCACTTTTGCTAGTTTGACGGTGGAAAAAAAGGTCCGGGCGCCGGGCGCATGGTTCTAAAGGGTTGTACTTAGTGTCTTCATTAATCAGAGGGGTGTGTTGCGTAACATGCAATCAACCAATCAGAGATCATCTCCCATTCCCTTTAAAAGCCAGGCACGTTTGGACCTTGGAGCATTGCTGTTATGATGGAGGATTAGCACCATAATATTTTAATTTGTAATCTTCTGCATGTGTGTGTGCTGCTGTGTGTATGTGTGTGTGTGTGTGTGTGTGTGTGTGTGTGTGTGCTGCTGTGCGTCCCTGGTTGTGTAACAAGCATAGTGTGTGTGCGCTGTGCACGAGCCTAGGAGCATTTTACTAATGCTCTGTTAAAATAACAATGAAATGCTGCTTTATTGACTTTAGACCAGGTTTTTGTTGGTCAATGGTGCCATCACTTCCCACTGCCTCAAGATAGCAATACGCCCAGAATGCACCTGAACACCCCCCCCTGTAAGACCAGCACACCCAGAATGCACCTGAACGCAGCCCCCTGTAAGACCAGCACGCCCAGAATGCACCTGAACACACCTCCCTGTAAGACCAGCACGCCCAGAATGCACCTGAACACACCTCCCTGTAAGACCAGCACGCCCAGAATGCACCTGAACACACCTCCCTGTAAGACCAGCACGCCCAGAATGCACCTGAACACACCTCCCTGTAAGACCAGCACGCCCATGGGCGCACAGATAGGCGCAGGTGCATTTGCTATTTAAACGACGTGGGCGCTGGACGGGAAACTGACAACTTTGTCGGTCTTAAACTAGCAAACACACTTGTGTCGGGCTTTGCGCTGCGCCGGGTGCGAGATAGGGCTCCTAATCTCTGTTTAATTGTCTTTCCTTCGACAACATGACCGACAGCTTCTGTCGCTTACAACAAGATCCAGAAACCAAAATACATTTACTTAGAAATATGACAACTCTGTCTTAGATCAGCTGTTATTGTCTTTTTTTCCACAACTTATTTCTTACATCCACACATCAGCTGGTTAATGCATCGCCAAAAGCTAAACAAGTTCTCTTTTAGCGATATGTGGTTCTCACAGGACAGCGACGCCACAAACATACGATGATCTTATAGAATATGATGCATTGTTGTAGATTAAACTACCCCAACAGTATATAAAGGAGTTAATGTATTGAGTTGATTCTCAGCAAAAAAACAAAAAGATGTTTATATGTCATTTTGACACAAAGACATTTAATAAATGACATGTTGATGTTTGAAAGTCTCTAGGTTTTGACATAAATGCAGATATAAATGTCATTTAAATTGGATTGGGATTGGATGTTTGATTCGGTGTCATCGGACTTGTGGTGTAAAGGAAGTACAACCTTAAAGCTATATTGTGTAATGTATTGAGTTGATTCTTAGCCAAAACGCCTTTGTTCTTTCACAAATATGTGCTCATTCATGTGTAATTACTTCCACCAACTAATCAAAGTATTCTCGTAAGCGTAGAATCTGACATTCAGAATCATTCAGAATACATACGAGCGAGTCGCTCGAATGACGGCCGCCATGTAGCGCGTCCATCTTTAAAATACATTAGCCAAAGAGGGACATACCTCCATCTTTATAATACATTAACCAAAGAGGGACATACCTCCATCTTTATAATACATTAGCCAAAGAGGGACATACCTCCATCTTTATAATACATTAGCCAAAGAGGGACATACCTCCATCTTTATAATACATTAGCCAAAGAGGGACATACCTCCATCTTTATAATACATTAACCAAAGAGGGACATACCTCCATCTTTATAATACATTAGCCAAAGAGGGACATACCTCCATCTTTATAATACATTAACCAAAGAGGGACATACCTCCATCTTTATAATACATTAGCCAAAGAGGGACATACCTCCGCCTTTATAATACATTAGCCAAAGAGGGACATACCTCCGCCTTTATAATACATTAGCCAAAGAGGGACATACCTCCGCCTTTATAATACATTAGCCAAAGAGGGACATACCTCCGCCTTTATAATACATTAGCCAAAGAGGGACATACCTCCATCTTTATAATACATTAACCAAAGAGGGACATACCTCCATCTTTATAATACATTAGCCAAAGAGGGACATACCTCCATCTTTATAATACATTAGCCAAAGAGGGACATACCTCCGCCTTTATAATACATTAACCAAAGAGGGACATACCTCCATCTTTATAATACATTAGCCAAAGAGGGACATACCTCCGCCTTTATAATACATTAGCCAAAGAGGGACATACCTCCGCCATTATAATACATTAGCCAAAGAGGGACATACCTCCGCCTTTATAATACATTAGCCAAAGAGGGACATACCTCCATCTTTATAATACATTAGCCAAAGAGGGACATACCTCCATCTTTATAATACATTAGCCAAAGAGGGACATACCTCCATCTTTATAATACATTAGCCAAAGAGGGACATACCTCCGCCTTTATAATACATTAGCCAAAGAGGGACATACCTCCATCTTTATAATACATTAGCCAAAGAGGGACATACCTCTATCTTTATAATACATTAGCCAAAGAGGGACATACCTCCATCTTTATAATACATTAGCCAAAGAGGGACATACCTCCATCTTTATAATACATTAACCAAAGAGGGACATACCTCTATCTTTATAATACATTAGCCAAAGAGGGACATACCTCCATCTTTATAATACATTAGCCAAAGAGGGACATACCTCCATCTTTATAATACATTAGCCAAAGAGGGACATACCTCCATCTTTATAATACATTAGCCAAAGAGGGACATACCTCCGCCTTTATAATACATTAGCCAAAGAGGGACATACCTCCGCCTTTATAATACATTAGCCAAAGAGGGACATACCTCCGCCTTTATAATACATTAGCCAAAGAGGGACATACCTCCGCCTTTATAATACATTAACCAAAGAGGGACATACCTCCATCTTTATAATACATTAGCCAAAGAGGGACATACCTCCGCCTTTATAATACATTAGCCAAAGAGGGACATACCTCCGCCTTTATAATACATTAGCCAAAGAGGGACATACCTCCGCCATTATAATACATTAGCCAAAG
>CM042330.1:2978010-2983010 GCA_023566125.1 Zingel zingel
GTACTCTGGAGGACTGCAGGGGGTACGTGTCCCCCTAGGGGTACTCTGGAGGACTGCAGGGGGTACGTGTCCCCCTAGGGGTACTTTGGAGGACTGCAAGGGGTACGTGTCCCCCTAGGGGTACTCTGGAGGACTGCAGGGGGTACGTGTCCCTCTAGGGGTACTCTGGAGGACTGCAAGGGGTACGTGTCCCCATAGGGGTACTCTGGAGGACTGCAGGGGGTACGTGTCCTCCTAGGGGTACTCTGGAGGACTACAGGGGGTACGTGTCCTCCTAGGGGTACTCTGGAGGACTGCAGGGGGTACGTGTCCTCCTAGGGGAACTCTGGAGGACTGCAGGAGGTACGTGTCCTCCTAGGGGTACTCTGGAGGACTGCAGGGGGTACGTGTCCCTCTAGGGGTACTCTGGAGGACTGCAGGGGGTACGTGTCCCTCTAGGGGTACTCTGGAGGACTGCAGGGGGTACGTGTCCTCCTAGGGGTACTCTGGAGGACTGCAGGGGGTACGTGTCCCCCTAGGGGTACTTTGGAGGACTGCAAGGGGTACGTGTCCTCCTAGGGGTACTCTGGAGGACTGCAGGGGGTACGTGTCCTCCTAGGGGTACTCTGGAGGACTGCAGGGGGTACGTGTCCCCCTAGGGGTACTTTGGAGGACTGCAGGGGGTACGTGTCCCCCTAGGGGTACTTTGGAGGACTGCAAGGGGTACGTGTCCTCCTAGGGGTACTCTGGAGGACTGCAAGGGGTACGTGTCCCCCTAGGGGTACTCTGGAGGACTGCAGGGGGTACGTGTCCTCCTAGGGGTACTTTGGAGGACTACAGGGGGTTCCAAGGCTGTAGTTACTTCTTCTGGCTTTTTGTTCTCCAAGTTTGTCTCCGTTTCTGAAGTTTGTCACCTTTTTTTGAAGGTTTTGTCGTTTTGTTTTGACCTATTCTTGCCTTTCTTCCTCACTTTTTTCTTGTCTTTTTTTTTCTTCAAAGTTTTTGTCACTTTTTGGAATTTCTTTGTCCCTTGTGTCGCCCTAGTGTTGCCTTCCTTCTTCTTTCTACAGTTTTTTTTCGAAGTTTTTATTGCTTTTTTGAAGTTTGTGTCTCTTTTTTCGAAGTATTTGTTACCATTTTCGACCTTCCTTCCTCCTTTCTACCGTCTTTTTCCAAGTTTTTGTCTCCTTTCTTCATCAGTATTTAAACATTTTCCAGGTCCAAGGCTGTAGTTTAGAAAATATATCGCTGACAGCGCTGTATTCTTCCTCTTTATAGAAGACTTTTCTTTTTTCTACCAAAAATGATTCCTGCTGGTTAGGCAACTACATGGCTTAAAAACACAGTTCAAAGGGGGGAACATTATTGAAAAAAGCTTGAGAACCACTGGGATAAAAGACATAGTGTAACTAATTTGAATAACACCACATACAACCTTAGTCTTCCATAAAGCTCAGGAACAACAACGCAAATCAAACTCTCCATCACTCACCTGCTTGTTCCCATGGTTGCACCATCTGATGCATACTTACAGCGGACGACAGGTGGCGGTGTCGAGCTGTACAGCACAGCTGAGTCATGCAGGAGATCTGCTCATTTGGTTTCATTTCAGGGGGGGATCAGACATAGCAAAGATACTTCTGGAGAACTAACTTGTTTCAGTCCCACAGGATGAAGTCAGACATACGTCAAGCTCAAAACAATCATTTATTTCCTGAATAGTAAACATTTAGACATTTTTTCTCGACCAGCAACAAATGATACAGATGATTGTGTATTGGACTGCATGTATGACTCTTTGGCAACTATTTATTTACATCAAAAACAATGAAAAGTGGCAGTTTTGGATCCATTATACAATGGTTAACCCTTGTGTTGTCTCCCCGTCGACCGTACACGTTTTTGGGTCAAAAATTAAAATTAAAACTTCTTTTGGTCGTCTTTTTTTTTTAGACACTTTTGTCACTTTTTTTCCCAGGTTTTTGGTCACTTTTTCCAATGTTTATGTTGATTTCTTTCTGCGTTTTATTGGCCATTTTTGTCACCTTTTTCAATATTCTTTAAAAAATAAATAATTGAAATGCTACAAAATGGAATAAAACACCTAAATTAAATTAAAGTACTGATCATTTATTGGAACCATCCACGTTATTATTTTATTTTGACAATTTGATTGAAAGAAACCCAACTTTCTGAGATAAGACCTTTTTGAAAACGGGGACAACAGGCGAGTCAAAGTGCTGGAAACATCAGCTACATTTCGACCTGTAAAAGTGAAGTTTCCGATGTCTCAACAACATATCAGCACACGGAACCAAAACTACCGGCATGGGATGACGGTGTCGGAAACACACAACCGTTCACTGTTAACCGTTTACAGGGAGCTATTTCTGCATTTTGATGCTTTTTCTGTCTTTCCTTCAACTAAAAACAGAGACAAAAACTGTGTAATTCAGACAACAAATGAATTATTTACGTTTCAGGCGAGATGCTTAGGGTTGGGTACCGAAATCCGGTTCCTACACAACCGGTAGGAATCGGACCGGGTTAGAACGCAAATTTCAGATCCACTTCATGTGTCACACCCTGAAGAAGGCTGTCAGTGCCGCTACGCGTGGGTTGCTTCTCCCAATGTCTTTTACATTTTCTATCATGAAATAGCCAGTAAAATAAAGGCTTTTTAAGTCATTTTGAAGAAGAGTGCCTTGGATTTTTTTCTTTTTCTCTACTTTCAATTGAATTCCCGACCCCAAAGAGCACCTTCAAGCATTTGATTGAACTTCCTGAGCACCCTGGACTTTTTTGTCTTTCCACTTCATGTGTCGACTGAAATATTTTCCCTCTGTCGCTCCGAAACGGACGTAAAAATATCACACTTTCTCTGTAGTCTACCGTTAGCTAGCTACCGTAAATGTAGGCTACTTTTAAAGTGGCATATTTTTTCCTCTGGGCTCACCAAAACGGACTCATCATATTAACCATTCACTGCACGTGATCGCTAGTAAACATATTACACTTGCTCTGCTAGTCTATCGTTAGCTAGTTAGCTTTTAGTGCATTTAAAACGCCTGAAGCCAAGCGGTCGAAAGGATTCCGACATCGCAAAATGCAACAAATGGTTCAAAACGATTACGTGTGAAGGGAGAAGCACGTCGAATTTATTGAAACATGCGGCGACACACGGGATACATCTTGAAGCAGAGGGACGCACGGTGTTCGACATCTTGCGGACGTCAGTCGGTGACAGCAGGGAAAGAAAGTAGGGATGTCCAGATCCGATAACGTGATCGGAAATCGGGCCCGATCACGTGGTTTCAGACTCGATCGGAATCGGACGTTACCTCCAGATCAGGACTCGGATATATATGTGTATATATTCTCATTATTTTTGAACACATCTGTAGTTATGCGGTGGCACAGAGTTAGACCCTTTGGACTCCACACAGGAACAGCAACGCGTGAGGCATGACATCACTTTGTTGCAGAGACGCTATTGGTTAAAGCCGGCGACGTAGAAGACGGAAGCAGCTTGAAGCGGAAAGCGCGAGGATGTCTGGGACAGTAAGAGTCAGGAGGGCAGCTCCTAAAAGCTCATCACTGGCTCTGCAAACACTGGGGCTCTTTGATTACATGCTGCCGGGGATCTTAAGTTGAGGAGCTATTTGTTTTATATTAGACTCTTTTTATATTTCCTGTTGCTCTAAAGTCCAAAAGTGAATAATTTCTGTTATTCTGTTGTTCCCAGAAGAGGAAGAGCTCTGTTTGGTTACAGAGTTGTTGAATGTTAAAATAAGGTGAATTAAATAAGAAATAAAGACCATCCTGGATCTGTTTTTTCGCTCTTCTTTATTCTTTTTTTATATATTGTAGAAGTATCGGATCGGGACTCGGTATCGGTAGATACTCAAAATCAAATGACTCGGACTCAAGGGCAAAGATACCTGATCGGGACATCCCGAGAAAAAAGCCTTTCTTTGATGTCACAAGAATCGGTTTAGGAATCGGAATCGTGAAAATCCAAACGATACCCAACCCTAGAGACGCTACAGGCAAAAATACATTTTTCATGCACTGGTGAATTCGAGAATGTGGGCTAAACAGCCTGCTAAGAAGGAACTTTGTCTCTTTCTGCCCTTTTCAGTTGTCAGTCTGGTTGAACCGTTGTTAAGCACTTTGTCTCGTGTACAAAACTACATAACATCTAATTGTAATGAAGAAGTTCTACAACCTAAAAGCATCAACGAGCATTCGGACATATAGTGTAAATCTGACTGTAATCAGGCTCTGTGGCAGCAGATCACACAGCTTTGAACGGGTGTGTGTGTGTGTTTGTGATTTAGGTAAACTGATCCTTTAAATATAGAGTCAGTGGGAGCAGCTGAGAAAAGATAAAAACTGTACAATCCACATTAACATACTGACATAACTGACCTCTATACAAGTGAAGAAATACGTCTTCATCTCTGCTGAAGTGAGAGTGAGGCTCCCTGTTAAAATGTGTGTGTGTGTGTGTGTGTGTGTGTGTGTGTGTGTGTGTGTGTGTGTGTGTTTGCACATGTATGTACACACTGCTGTCCATCATGCTTCATGTGTTTAGCAGTTCATTATCGTCTTTCTGGTCCTCATCCCCTGGCTGGAGGTCTGAAGGCGGCTGGTCTCAGCTTCATCTCAGTGAACGGGATGGAAAACTCTTTTCCTCTCCAGGAGGTCCAGATCACACCCTGAAACACACACACACACACACACGCACGCACACACACACACACACACACACACACACACACACGCACACACGCACAGACACACACACACACGCACAGACACACACACACACACACACACACACACACACACACACAGAGACAGACACACACACACACACACACACACACACACACAGAGACAGACACACACACACACACACACACACACACACACGCACGCATGCACGCATGCACACACACACACACACACGCACACACACACACACAGAGACACAGACACACACACACACACACACA
>CM042330.1:2985510-2990510 GCA_023566125.1 Zingel zingel
TGACTAATGTAAACAACAATTGTTGAAATTGGTCCAGTATTGAGCGAAAACGCTCTAACCAGCAGCCACAAAACGGGCTGCGATGTAACCCTATGGGACAAATGTTCACCGTCAATTTCGTCGACTTAAAGGCGCTGTAGGTAGGATTGTGAAGATCCAGGACTTAGCCAAATTTTTTTTAACATCGACAACTTCTCTTTCCCTCCCCCCTTTCTGCTAAGGCCCAAAACGGTCTCCTAAGCCCCTCCCCCCACAAGGAAGAATGAATGCGTGTGCATGAGCAGGGATTGACACGCAGCTAGACACCCCCCCTGGCCCTGATTGGTGTATCTGCAAATCACACTACAGGTTGTAGGCAGTTTCAGCTAATATGACAGAAAGTTAGTTTTATAAGTCTTACCTACTGCACCTTTAATGTGCTGTTTTTGCCGCTGACAGGCTCAGATTATTATTATAAGTGTCTGACAACATTATGGAAAGGATCCCTACAGAGATAGTGTCAAAGAGTAGGATCCTTTTTGTTTACCAGGAAACAGCCCCGAAATCGCCATCGCCAAACACACCAGACTCCATGTAAATAATCAGTACTTTTAGTGTGTATAGAGCCAGCATATTTCCACATGTAAATGGGGGAATTAAGGGTTTATTTCAACCAAATCAGAGTGGTGATTGTTGGAACAGTGTAAGGACAAACCATGGTGGCTTTTGATAGTTTTAATTTGTTTCTGTCGACTTTGAATGAAGTGTGTTTTACGATTATAAAATTACAGTTTATTTAAATGAAGTCTGGTGGGTTTGGAGATGGCGATTGCGGGGCTGTCTCCGCTGTAGGGATCCTTTCCATAATGTTGTCAGACACTTAGAATAGAAACCTGAGCCTGTCAGTGGCAAAAGCAGCACTTTGTATACATATTTTATACTAATACCTACCTGTAAGTTAGTTTGTATTCAGCACATTTTAATAAATGCCAGTCGACCCCTCGTTTCCTCTTACCTGCAGTGCCGCTGTATCCGCCCACGTTCAGTTTGTAGTTCTTCTTCAACAGCTCAAACGTCGAGTATTTGGCGAACACCGCCTCGCCTTTGTCTCGCAGGTCCACACGCAGGCTCATCCTGGTCATCGCTGTCAGGTTGTACAGGCTCTCCAGGCCTGAAGTGGTGGGATATGAAATCTATTTAGTTTTAGATAAAAATGACTTCCTGGAGATGCATAGACTGTATAAGTGACGCCAAAATATCTGACTCACGCTGTGTCAGTGGTTTGAACATGGGTCAAACTAAAAACTCAAAGTTAACGTCAAATAAAATTCCCCCAAAGATGGTTTCTGTCATTTTAGGTAGTTCTTATCAAGCTAATGTTTCTTAAAGTGTTTGTTTTTCTGGTTTTTATTAGTTATTTGATGTTATAAAAACAGGGTGAAATGTCATGATTGACAGCTGGGAATGACTCGTGATTGGTCGACAGAAGACCGCTGTCCGTGTCCCGTGTGAAACCAAAAGTCAACGTTGACTTGTTTACGTATGTAACCTAAATTTACATAACAAACATACTTACTTTAAACCAAACCATCATGTTTTCCTGAACCGAACCAAGAAGTGTAGTTTGAATTTAATAATGCAATATTCTTAAAATGTTTCAGTATCATGGGGAGTGTCTCTCTCTCTCTCACCCAGCCAAAACTCTCCACTCAGACTCCCAAATCCTTTGGTGTAGTCCTTCCACCCTCTGAAGAAATCCACCGAGCCGTCCCTCCTCCTCTGGAAGACCTGCAGAGAGGAAACACACAGACCAGGTTTCTCACAGGAAAAGCTCAATATAACCTGAGACTGAGACTACAGGCCGGGGAACATTTCTCCTCAGCAGTGGTGGAGGAGGATTTCAATAATAATAATACCACACCAGGGCTGCAGTCAAGACCAACTTCATACAGACTAGATTCATGACTAGGTCCAGTCAAGAACAAGTCCAAAGGCAATCAATTCCAAGCCAATTCCACAGACAGTCTAGTCCTAGCCAAGTCCAAAGATAGTCAAGACCAAGTCAAGAACAAGTCCAGAGGCATTCAAGTCCAAGTCTAGAGGTAGTCGAGACCAAGTCAAGTCCAAGTCCAAAGGCAGTCTAGTCCAAGTCCAAAGGCAGTCGAGTCCAAGTCTAGATGTAGTTGAGACCAAGTCATGTCCAAGTCCAAAGGCAGTCGAGTCCAAGTCTAGAGGTAGTCGAGACCATGTCAAGTCCAACTCCAAAGGCAGTCTAGTCCAAGTCCAAAGTCAGTCGAGTCCAAGTCTAAAGGTAGTCGAGACCAAGTCAACTCCAAAGGCAGTCTAGTCCAAGTCCAAAGGCAGTCAAGTCCAAGTCTAGAGGTAGTTGAGATCAAGTCCAAGTCCAAAGGCAGTCTAGTCCAAGTCCAAAGGCAGTCGAGTCCAAGTCTAGAGGTATTCGAGACCAAGTCAAGTCCAAAGGCAGTTGAGTCCAAGTCTAGAGGTAGTCGAGACCAAGTCAAGTCCAAGTCCAAAGGCAGTCTAGTCCAAGTCCAAAGGCAGTCGAGTCCAAGTCCAAAGGCAGTCGAGTCAAAGTCTAGAGGTAGTCGAGACCAAGTCATGTCCAAGTCCAAAGGCAGTCGAGTCCAAGTCTAGAGATAGTCGAGACCAAGTCAAGTCCAAGTCCAAAGGCAGTCTAGTCCAAGTCCAAAGTCAGTCGAGTCCAAGTCTAGAGGTAGTTGAGACTAAGTCAAGTCCAAAGACAGTCGAGTCCAAGTCCAAAGACAGTCTAGTCCAAGTCCAAAGGCAGCCGAGTCCAAGTCGAAGTACAAAGGCAGTCTAGTCCAAGTCTAGAGGTAGTCGAGACCAAGTCTAGTCCAAAGGCAGTCAAGTCCAAGTCCAAAGGCAGTCGAGCCAAAGTCACTCTCCTTCTCTTCAGTCACTCTCTAGCTCGCTACACCACATACCTTTCTAGCAGGCGCTCGTTAAGCCTCCGTCTAAAATTCTGCTGTTTTGACCAGTTGACAGTTTGTAACTGACTTTACCAGCTTACTTTGCTATAGGCTGTTTAAACCAGCCTAAAGCCAACCTCAGCTCAACTTAAGCCTGCTGAGTCGCAGCGACACCATCAGCCTGCTTGAATCGAGCTGAGGGGCGGGCCAGTTCAGGCCAGTTCAGGCCGGTTCAGGCGGCTGAAACTTTCAGAAACAGTTACGTCTCGTTTCGAATCTTTTGTCTGAACTGGGCTTAATAAGCGAACTGGCTGAGTGATGTCACCGTACCGTCCAGCCTCCTCCGTCCGTCTCCATGTCGCAGTAAACCATCATCGGCGTCCCGAGATTCCCCTGAGGGAAGATCTCCATCTCGCCGGACGTCCTGATGCCGTTCAGCAGCTCCTGGGAGCAGTCGGAGGGGAAGGGGAACCGCAGGGTGCCTGAGGAGAGGAACACAATGGAACCACCACCAAAACTATTTCTTATCAGAAATATTTTTTTTAATCTTCAGACAGAAGGTACGGGTTACCAAACTGCCAGCTTAACAGGTAAAGTATAAATTCTCATTTGTGCCGCTTTCAATCAAATTAACGAATAATAAGAGATAAGATGTGTGTGTGTATTGGCTGCAGTGATGTATGTGTGACTAATACTACTAAATAATATTTGTGGTACTTACCATTATGGTTATAGGATGTGCAATGCCTGATAGGGTACTGGTGCAATATTTGTATATATATATATATATATATATACATATACATATATATATATATATATATATATATATATATATATATATATATATATATATATATAATATATTTTAATATGGAATAATCTCCCAAGTAAAATAAGTTTTATCAAAGGAAAGCCAAGTTTTAAAAAGAAATTTAAATATCACCTATCACCATTTTTTACTTACTTTCCTTTTCTTGTTATAAATATTATTAAATATATTTTCTTTGGCTGCGTTCGAGATCCCAAACTAACTAACTAACTAACTAACTAAACTATGCTATGAAGTTGCTAAAACAGTATGCGAGATTTTTTAGTATGTCCGAAACCTTGCTATGAAACCATAAATTGCAAATTTGCAGACTATTTTCGGTAAAATATTAGTATCCCACAATGCAATGCGGTAGTAACGACAACGTTCATGACATAAACCAAGGAGCTCCGTGACGTCGATAACGCTCTAATTTACATTTCTACATATTTAAACGACCGTTGGTGTAAGTTATTCACCTCTTTCAGTAATTTATTAAGCGTTATCTGGCGATGCCACTAGAGCGGAGGTCGGCAAGGGGTTACCATGGTTACGCGTCTTCAAACGGCAAGGAGGCTCTCAGCTCAGTGCGTCCGAAAAGATACACACACTACTGCTTATTTACACAGAAGTATATTGAACAATTTTACAGTTTACATGTTGGGTATGTAGTGCAGAGGAGGAGATTTCGGACGCGACCTTTGCCTTTGTAGCTGCTAGCTAGCTGGATGTCAACTCTAAGTATTTATCAAGTATTTTTTTCCGATTCTTTTCCTTGTATGACTATATATTGCACATTTGCAAAGGAAAGCACAGTTTAGTGGTGTTAAGTAGTCTGATTGCAGCCAGGGAAAAGCCGTTTATCTTTTAAAAAGTACATTTTACTTTTACCCGAGTAGATTTTATACCGGTTTATTGACTTGTACTTGAGTCAAAGTTGATCAAAGTATTAGTACTTTTACTTAAGGAGAATATTTTTGTACTCTTTCCAACTCTGCGAGCTGTTACCGGTGGTGAAGTCGGTGGAGATGGCAGCCGTGTAGCTTCCTCTCCGCTCCGCCTGCAGCTGCACCGTGTACTTTGATCCGGGCTGGAGTTTGGTCAGGTTGTACTCTGTTACCGAGGCGTCCACAATCACTTCCTGTGAAGACGAAGAAGCGGGAAGACAAGACAAGTTTGATGGTCGTCTACTGAGTGAGTTTCCACGTCGTTTAAACAGCAAATGCGCCCCCATTGGCGTACTGGTCTTACAGGGAGGT
>CM042330.1:2995510-3016108 GCA_023566125.1 Zingel zingel
GTGTGTGTGTGTGTGTGTGTGTGTGTGTGTAAATCCAACCACCCCTGTGACAGATTTAAGTTTCACTTTCCCTGATCCGTGACAGACGAGGAGCATAGTTGGCAGCAGGGATTAACGTTACTTAACAATGTCTGGAAAAAGGAAATCTAAAGTGTGGATGCACTTTGAAATGGTAAAAGATCCAAAACAAGTCAAATGCAAGTTGTGCCAACAGCTCACGTCCTGCCACTCAACAACAAACATGGCGTTCCACTTAAAACGGGTAAGTTTGTTACCAGTAAAGACGGTTCACTCTTTCATATATAACGTAGCTTTTAATTTACGATGTCGTGCCCCTCCCAACCCATTCACTCACACACACACACACACACACACACACACACACACACATACACACACATACACACACACACACACACACACACACACACACACATATAGAAAGATTAGACAATTCTGATTCGAATGTGTAAATCCTTAGTCGGGGACACGCCTAGATGACACAAAAGGCCAAAACTCGGCAAAGAAAAGCAGAGAGAGTCCGACACGGTGAGACAGATGGAGGTTAGGTTCCTCAGCGTTTTTTTAAATAACACAGAGCTCGAAACCAATCCAGGATTAACCCCCCCCCCCTCCCCTGACATGGCCCCAAGACATCTGAATTACACGTAGAGGAAGGGTTAGGGTTAGGCTATTGAGAGTCACTTGGCTACACCTTGAGTATCGCAATGATATCGTACAGTTAAGGTTAGGTGGATTAAAGACGTTATTGCGTTACTTACTTTGGCCTTCACAACACAACGATCGTTAATGACTTGGTACTGCGTCTCCCTCACCCATCCACACACCATCTGGTTATAGGCCTCCAAACTTTTGTAGGATTTAAGGTCTTCCGCTGTGTATGGGCTCGGCGAGAAACCAGGTAGTTGACTATATCGGGATATAGTCAACTATTAACACAGTTAAGGTTAGGTTGATTAAAGACGGTATTGCGAGAAACCAGGTAGTTGACTATATCGGGATATGCAACTGAAGGAAGAATCACCGGGTCGCCGTGGGTCCAAGAAGAGGGAGCCAACTTCTGCACCGCCAGTAAACTGTAATTTCTCAAAATATCGTGCCTTTTTGGTGGTCCAAGTCCTTCCCTATATGCCTTTGCATCTTGGACGCGTTTTGATGAGCTTTTCTGTTGTTTAGACATAAAGTATTAAAGTATCCAAAGTGCACAATACTCCATTACTCCATTCAGTTGTTTACACCGAGTGCCTCCAACATGGCCGCGCATCCAGGTTGTGTTGTCTTCGTTTCAACCTTGAAAAGAACACTTTTTTTTCTGACATTTGTGACGCCTTTTTTTCACAATTTGCTTTTTCTTTTTCCAACGTTTTAAATTTTTTAATTTTTCTTCTACACATTTTCAGCGCTTATTTCTACGTCCAATATTTTCTGATATAAAACAAACATTTAAAACGGGCCAATGTGACCCGAAGTCAACACAAAGGTTAAATTAGATCGCCAACTGTTTTTTTTGATCATCAATTAATGAAAAAAGAGTCTGAATTCTCTGATGTCGGCGTGTTAAATGTGAATATGGTTCTAGTTTCTTCTCTCCTCTGGGACAGTTAACTGAAGATCTTTGAGTCGAGGACAAAACAAGATATTTTGGGCTTTGGGAAACATTGATCCACATCTTTTTTTTTAACTTTCTGACATTTTAGAGACAAAACAACTAATCCATTAATCCAGAAAATAATAAGCAGCTTAATCAACAATGAAAGGAATCATTACTTGCAGCCTTTTCTGCAACACAACTGTTAAAATAAAAAGAATACTGGATGAATACTGTGTGTATCGCTGGAAGAAGTATTCAGATCCTTTACTTCAGTAACAGTACTGATACCACACTGTAGCAATACTCTGTTACAAGTAAAAGTCCTGCAGTGAAAATGTTACTTTAGTAAGTCTGTAAGTATCATTAGGAAAATGTACCCTCCCTCTCCTTCTCTCTCCCTCTCTCTCTCTCTCTCCCTCCCTCTCCCTCTCTCTCTCCATCTCCCTCCCTCTCCCTCTCTCTCTCTCTCTCTCTCTCTCTCTCCCTCTCTCTCTCTCTCTCTCTCCCTCTCTCTCTCTCTCTCTCTCTCTCTCTCTCTCTCCCTCTCTCTCTCTCTCTCTCTCCATCTCCCTCTCTCTCCCTCTCTCTCTCCCTCTCGCTCCCTCCCTCTCCCTCTCTGTCTCTCTCCCTCTCCCTCTCTGTCTCTCTCCCTCCCTCTCTCTCTCCCTCTCTCTCCCTCCCTCTCCCTCTCTCTCTCCATCTCCCTCCCTCTCTCCCCCTCTCCGTCTCTCTCCCTCTCTCTCTCTCTCTCTCTCCCTCTCTCCCCCTCTCCGTCTCTCTCCCTCTCTCTCTCTCTCTCTCTCCCTCTCTCTCCATCCCTCTCCCTCTCCCTCTCTCTCTCTCCATCCCTCTCCCTCTCTCCCTCCCTCTCCCTCTCTCTCTCCCTCTCTCTGTCTCTCTCTCCATCCCTCTCCCTCTCTCCCTCATTCTCCCTCCCTCCCTCACTCTCCGTCCCTCCCTCTCCCTCTCTCTCCCTCCCTCTCCCTCTCTCTCTCCCTCTCTCTGTCTCTCTCTCCATCCCTCTCCCTCTCTCCCTCATTCTCCCTCCCTCCCTCACTCTCCGTCCCTCCCTCTCCCTCTCTCTCCATCCCTCTCCCTCTGCCTCTCTCCCTCTCTCCATCCTTTTCCCTCTCCCTCTCTCTCCCTCTCATCCCTCTCCCTCTCTCTCCATCCCTCTCCCTCTCTCTCCATCCCTCTCCCTCTCCCTCTCTCTCTCCCTCTCCCTCTGTCCCTCCCTCTCTCTCTCTCCATCCCTCTCCCTCTCTCTCTCTCTCTCCATCTCTCCCTCCCTCCCTCTCCCTCTCTCTCTCCCTCTCCCTCTCGCTCATCCCCCTCCCTCTCCCTCTCTCTCTCTCTCTCTCTCCATCCCCCTCCCTCTCCCTCTCTCCCCATCCCCCTCCCTCTCCCTCTCTCCCCATCCCCCTCCCCCTCCCTCTCTCCCTCCCTCTCCCTCTCTCTCCCTCTCCCTCGGATTCAAAACCAACATTTTCCAAACGATTTCAAATTGGACCTGGCTCTCAATGCCCAATCCTACTCATTGGCTTCAACACCAGCTCAGCTAAGACCCAATCAAAACAAAGGGGAACCTGCAGTACTCACGTGTCATGACAAAGTCTTTTATTGGATCGCTCTCGTCCAATCCGAGGATGGAGATGACGCTGACCTCGTAGGAAGAACCAGGCGAGAGCTGTGATAGGCCGAGGGTGGAGTTGCCCGAGTCCACGGTCACCGACACCGGCTCGCCTGCACAGACACACAAAAGGAGATGAAAAACTACCGATGCGTTTACTTTCCAAGATGAAATGTGCAGGATATTCACAATAATCTGACGAATATAAATCACAAATTCTGTCAGACTCGCCCGTCGATTGTGGCTGAATGTCGGTATTAGGGGATATTAAATAGTCCAGTGCTGGGAGAGAAAGCAACGTTTGAGAGCATTCAAGAGCATTTCAACTGCACTATTGACGATTGGCTGCATTAGTTTGATCGGCTAAAGGCCCTGTGCCGTTGTCTGTTGGAGGAGCTGTCGGCCTTCATTTTGGCCGACCTGACTTGCTAGGTCGGAGGGCGGGCAATCGGACTCAAGGACCAATCTGATTGGTGGAGTGCTAACCTGCAAATGACGAACGGGATGAGTGACAGAAGCCTCTCAAAATCTGACGACAGGTCTTTCAAACTGACCTTTGTTGATCTGAAATGAAGACAGATTCAGCGACTGCACGGCCTATTTCTCTCTTAACATGTTCTCAGGAACACGTTTCGGTGAACTATTTTCGTAAAATACGAGCTCTTATTTCGAACAAGCCGCCATTATGTTCGGCTGGAGAAGCCAGACCCACATGACGCGTTGTCATTTCTGGTTTTCATTTTTTGTGGGCGACAATACAGATTAGCGCCGCCTGCTGTTATGGAGACGTATTACGTCTCGCGCACATGCAGAACGTACGCTCAAGTCGGCGTCATTTCGGTGCGTTCTGAGGCACTTTTTGGACTTCGGGGAGCCGACTGATCAGCCTTTTTCTTACCCAGTTTTGATTGGAATTTTTTTTTGTAAAGGGCAAATAAAGAATAGACTAGATACTACAGCTGAGATTAAAATAAAATCCTTTTAATAAGACGTGGATGTGAGTTCTCACCGTCGTCTGTGTGGGTGTAAGTGACCTTAAAACCACTGATGGGAGTCTTGGGTTTGGTCCATGACACCGTCAGAGAGTTTTCCGTCACCGTGCTGAAGGCAATGTCGGTCGGAGGCTCCGGGCCTGAACGGTACGAAGAATATACCGTGAGAGAGGTGGGTGAAAGCGAGGGACAGAAAGGAGGGAAGGGAATAAAGAAGACGGGAATAAAAGATAAGGGTGAAAACATAAAACTAAAACAGGAGGAAAATAAGATGAAATAAAAGGAAAGAGACGTAGTAAAGAAGCTAAAAAGGAATAACTTTGGACAGATAGTTTCGTGAAAAGATGAGCAAAGTGGCCACTTAAAGAGTGAAAACAGTGTTTACATTATTATTTATTCATCCACACATTTGCTATTAGTGCTCAGGTGAGTTTATGTGTATATATGTACAGTGCAAACATATATACAGTATACAAGTCATATACAGACGTACAGTAATTCATTATAACAATCGAATGCAGACGGTGGATCCTGGACAGCAGCGAAGGAAAGAAAGATGATGTGTAATAGTTAGCCGGTTGCTCAAACCTGAAAATAAAAAAAAAGCATGGTGGCGAGAGTGAAGGATGTCCAAACAAAGGAAGAAAAGTTCCACAGGATGAATGAAAACAAATACATTCAGATATTAATTCAACACAGAAGACTTGAGGCGTTGGAAAACTATTTTGTGGAGATATTTGTGAATGATTTTCTAGGTGAAAACTACAAGAAGGGCTGAAATACATCCCTCTGTTAATATCTTAAAGGTCCCATATTATGCTCATTTTCAGGTTAATTCTCAATCAGGTCAATCTCAACTTCTCTAAGGGCCGCACTGGAAAAAGAGAATCACATCGAGGGCCAGACGTGTATATTATTGACATGCTTTGATTTCTTCGTGAAAGTCAAATATGCCAAGAATGTTGGAAAAAGTGACAAAAATGTTGAAAATAGCACCAGAAATGTCAGAAAAAGTGTTAAATTATTTTGTAAAAAAGGGCCAAAAATGTCAAAAAAACCCCGCCTTTTTTTAAAATCCCCAAAACATCTCAAAAAGCATCAATTACGTTGAAAAAAAGCCCCAAAAATGTCAGAAAATAGTGCCAAAAACGTCGAAGAAAGCACCAAGACTGTTGGAAGAAGCAACAAGAACTTGGCGGCCAAACATTTACTGTGAACCTATACTGATATGCGTGCCGGATCAAAGTTTGCGAGGGGCTGGATTTGGCCAGCGGGCCTTGAATTTGACACGTACTAGAACATTGGTGCATGATTACATGTTCAATAAGCTCATTATTTTTCTCAATCTGTCTGTCTGAATATACCTGTATGAATGTACGTGGGGATACACTGTCTGAAACACTCCGTTTTTAGCGCCTGTCTCTTTAATTAAGTCCCCCTCCGCAAACGCTCTGCTCTGATTGGTCAACGTTTCTGCACCGGGCCCCCAGGACGTGTGCCGGGCTTTAAAGCAATTTGAACATAGTGGCCAAAATGGTGGAATTGCAATGTCACGCGATGTCCTCTGGCCCAAAAAATACTTTTCCCCCACAGACTCACATGACGTCTGTAATCAGTGGATACATTTTGTCGAGCGTGACATAGTATAATTGTGACATCACAACCGTACCGTAGTCCTGACGGCTCGTTTAAAGGCACAGTTTGTGAATATGGGGCTGTGTACATTTCTCTGTGGATTGAGCGTTTTGATCCTTTCACAGTATTTCAACCTGCTTTATAATAAAAAAGACAAGTAAATTTTACTTTTTATAATATTGGACCTTTAAAAAGTGTGCAACATTCACACATTTGTATTACAAAGAAGAACTAGACTCTTCTTTGTAATACAATCTGATCCGGTAAAGTTAGATACAAACTGTTAGTCTTGTTTTTTTGACAACCAAACCTGTTGAATTTTAAAATATCTACATTTAAGTTTGATATGTTCTTTTCTTTTCATAGGATTGAAACTTGAATGCAAGAGGTGAAGACGTACAGAGACCAGCCGTGGTCTTACCCGGGTTTGGGTGAGAGGTGAAGGGGTGTCAGTGAAGCTGGCTGTTAGCTTACCCTGAATGAGAGAAAACCAGAGCAGCAGTGAATGAATTGTGTTATGTTGTTACTGTTGAACTCTCACTTGATGTCAACTCAGGTAAAAAAAAAAAAGAGACACTGGATATAGTTCCCAGTTTTCTGCCATTCTGCAGTCCGGTAAAGTAATTTATCAATGAGTACGTTTACATGCATGCATTATTCCAAATATGACAATATTCCCAATTTGATACAGGTCATGTAAACAGCATATTTCGCTTGGATATCTTTGGACATGTGTACAGCGCATTCAGAATCTGCGTCTCAATCAGGGTTTTACTGCAGTTTGTGACATTTTACGGCCTGTTAACAGCTTACGGTAGCGTTATTATGGATCCCACGTAACTTCTAGGCAAGTCCCGCCCTACGAAGCAACTCGATTGGTTGGGGTTAGGCATTGACCTCGACTTGTTAAGGTTAGGATAGCCGATTAGTCAGGGGATAGGACCTGAACAAATCGGTTTACGTTACCTCGCGTAAACATGGACGACTGGCCAAGGGTAGTGTGTGAATGCTATTGAAGGGCGGGTCTTGTCTAGAAGTTGCAACAGTTTGCAGTGCTGTGGTAGAGATGCATGGCCAAAAGAAGAACCCACATCTCTGATCGGAAGGAGAAACACACCACCTACTTGTATTTGCCTATATAAAAGAGCTGCACACTATTGTTTTGATTACAAAAGTAACAAAGTAACTAAAAGATGTCTTCAGCTTAATACATTTAACTTACTGCAGCTAGCACTTACTCACATACAAATCAACTTCTGCTAAGAACGGTGTAGAATTTACTGACGTAAAGGATCGCAGTAAGGGGGACTGCCGATTCCCGATCAGATAAAAAAAATGCCCACATCGGCTCCGATCCTATCGGGACATCCCTACTTTTAAACATTACGAAAGACTTGGATATCAACAGGTTTTTGGATATGCACAAACATCGCAATGCTGACGTTTTCAAAAAGGTGGTTGAAGGAATGAAAGTCCAACAAGTCCACCACCGCTGGAAAACTTTGAAAGAATCCTGTTTTGCTGGGCTGAATATGTAAACGGGAATATTAGAAGGAATATTCACTTACATTAGCCATGTAACCAGCTTAGTCGGAATATTTCTTTTTCCAAATAAGAGCAAAAACCGGAATATTATGTGCATGTATGTCAGTGTGGCTTGTAGTTGTTTGTGCGTTTGCTGCCAACATTTTGTTTGCAAGCTAACAAAGTTAGCCAACATGCTTATTAAAGAAACATTTGCCAATGTTAACCTACAACTACAAGCCACAACAAGCTAGCTAGTGCACAAGTTAGCTAGCCAAAAATGGGACAAACTGTGAATGCACATCTGAGGTTTGACATCAAATAACAGTGTGCGTGTTATGGTTGAGAGAGTCTTGATAATTATTATAATGCTAATTCATGAATATTTCTAACATATATTCATGGAAGCTGATGAAAGAGTGCACAAACACAGGATTAACACAAAACACAATAGACAATTTGGACGTTAGGATCCACTGAAAAACAAAACATGTTACGTCATTACTGAACAGGGATTAAATAAGAAACACATGGGGAGAAACTGTAAATTGAGAGCTTACAGTTTTCAAGAGCACCTCTTGAAATGAACATGGAGGAAGCATTTAGTTGGTGCGCAAACATTTACAGTCATACGTAACACAAGTGACAATTAGTTAACAAATGAATTTCAAAGACGTGTGGCGCAGTAAAGACATAAGATGTGTGCTTGAGCAGTTTTTTATTCAAAGCTGATGGTGCGAGTTGAAAGAAGCAAGTTTTCTGTAGAGGACTTCAACATTGACATGAATGTTGTAGCATTCATTGTGCAGTAGTAATTAATGTTGTTTTACTGTCACAATGGCTGGTACCTGTACTGATGACAAGCTTGTGCAGTCTGGACAGAAGGCCAGGACCCTTTCCAAGCAAAGTCACGGTGTACTCGGTCTGAGGAGGCAGATTCTCAAACTGGAAAGAGCGAGCTGAACCAGAAATAACTTTTTTGAAGGTGTTGTCACTTCCTGTTACAGGTTTGGCTTTTGTGCCGCTTTGGATCCTCGGAACTTGTATAGAGACACTTTCAGGTACTTTATTTTCATCTTCACTGCTTCCATTTTCTGAATGTCTTTCTTTGGTTGGTTGATGCGTAACTTCCTCCTCTTCATTGCCACCCTCTTTCCTTGAATCTTCTTGATCTTTTGCCTCCTTCCTTGAGTCTTCTTGTTGTTCTTCTTGATCTTTCTTGCTGTCCTGCTTTGGGCCTTCATCTTTCCCAATGTCTTTGCTTGTCACAACAAAGTTTTTGTACTTGTCTTCGGGTGAGTCCCATACGAGCGTAAATCCATCTGATGTCCGGTTTGTCACTCCCACATAGTCCAGAGGCTCCCTTGTGACTACGGAAGAAGGAACATCTGATCCCGTCTGAGGTTCGGAATCAATACTCTCAGTTTTACTCTCAAACAACCTTTTTGCAATATTATTTGTTTTGTCCTCTCTCCTTTTGCTCCCACCGTTGTAGTGTCTTATCTGGTTGGGACTCTGTGCGGTCATACTTCTTGTTGGTGTAGGTGGTTGTCTCTTTGGAAGTGTGACTGGTCTTGGGGCTCCATGTCTTGAATCAGACGAAGTTTGTTTGAGAGTTGGTCTACCTCGACTTGTAGCTCCGGTATTTTTGCCAGTATTGACTCTATCTTTATGGGTGTCAGAGTCAGTGTTTGAATCTAGGGTGCTGGTTTCTTCTTCCCCAGATCTAGTAGTTTGGATTGGAGCACTGTCCCCCTCTTCTAATTTGTTAGTCTGTGGTCTGACCGCAGTGTCTTGGCCATCCATCTTTGCAGTATCTTGCTTTCCTGATTGTCTAATTTGGACTCCTTGGGTAGGCATGGGGGCATCCTGCCCTCCTGATTGTCTAATTTGGACTCCTTGGGTAGGCATGGGGGCATCCTGCCCTCCTGATTGTCTCATTTGGACTCCTTGGGAAGGCATGGGGGCATCCTGCCCTCCTGATTGTCTAATTTGGACTCCTTGGGTAGGCATGGGGGCATCCTGCCCTCCCGATTGGTCATCTGGGATTTCAAGAGTACTGTCCTTTTCTAAATGGCTAATTTGACTTCCAACAGCAATGCCTCCAGTTAGCTTTCTGGCTGGGAAAGGCTTGCGCATGGGACCTCTATGTGGATGTTGAGGTGGTCTTAGGTTTGTACGGGTTTTGTTTTGGAAACGTCCATCAGACAGCTGCGGCCGACGGAAGTAACTCCCCTTTGACCCAATAGCTTTGATGGGTGGGCGATGGGTGGAAAGCGCTTCACTTCCTCTGAGGGTCTGATTGAACATAGTGGACATGCTTGTCACAACTCTGTCTTCATTCTCCCCTTCTTTTGGCCCTGTACCTTCAGCTGAATAGGATTCTTTGGCAACAGGAGAGGATAAAGTGGCTGGCAATTCAGTGGAAGATACATGCTCTCTCCTTGTTTCTGATGCAGGATTCAAAGGTCGAGAGGGGGGAAGCAGCGGCCTCAAATTTGGACGGGTCTTGTTCTGTAGTGGTCCAAAGTTTTGACGACGCAGGTATCCCGACTTTGGAGGAAGACGGCGAACTGGAACTCGTCCTCTTTCTGTTAGCATCTTTTCCTGATTTTGTTCAACTCCGGAGGATGAAGGTTTAGTTGCGCCATCTTTGTCTCCACTCGTATCCCTCACGGATGCATTTACATCAACTGAGGAGGAGTCCTCTAAATCAGATGAAGATGGTAAAGACGACAATTTATTTGTAGATGTAGGACTGGTCTCCGTCTCTCTTCTAGGGATGAGGTTCAAACGAGGAGTCGAATGGTGAGGAAGTCTCAAATTTAGACGGGTTTTGTTCTGAAATGATCCAAAGTTTGGGCGTGGGCGACGTACGTATCCATGTTTCGCAGGTGTGCGCTGGAAAAAAGGTACGCCACCTTTTTCTGAGGACGTTAGTTTTCTGTCTTCAGGTGATTTAACGTCAGTCGCACTTTTGCTGTTATCTACATCTGGTTCATTGCTTCCAACTGAACCTGATTTATCTGAGCTGGAAAGGGATGATGATGGAGGGGACGGTAAAGAAGAGGGTGATGCCATTAACAATGTTAGTGATGATGATGGCGCTGTTGATGAAGATGGAGCAAGTGAAGGTGATGCTGAAGAAGATGGGGACGATGGCACCGAGGAGGATGACGGTGTAGCTGATGAATGTGATAAAGATGATGATGATGAATGTGATGATGATCGTAAGGTTGGTGAGGATGATAACCAGGAAAAGGATGGTGGCAACGGCTTGAGTCCACTTACAATCTGCTTCCTCACTGTTTCTGCATCAAAAGAAAGGTTTGATGGTTCGGACAGGTGAACAGAAAATGTCTTGATATTCAAACTGTCAAAAGTGTCCTTCAGTAGTTTATGTAAAGGACCTGGTGTGTAGTCGAGGTCCGTCCCTGCAGACGGATCATCTGTTTCGGAGGACCCTTGATCTGAACCCGCTGTCTTTCTTACCAGCACTGTTCCATCCCCTTTACACCCGCTGCCTCTGCCCTGATGGGGTAATCTGATGTGCGTGACTTTAACTTTATTCATACATTTCTTCTCTTGGCTTTGAACAGTCCCAGTTGGCTCTGGAGACACTGGAGCAGTGATGTATTCTTGGCCTGCCATGTCAACATCTGGTTGCTTTTTGGAGTCGACGGCAACACTTGGTTCCTCGGAGCTACTTTGTCTGTCTGTATCTGAATCAGTCCCAGACATTATAGCTGGATTCTTGTCATCCCTCCTCTTGGTGCTTGATGCGTCTACACTCGGATCTTTCACATGCAAAGCTATTGTCCTGTCTTCAATGGTGGGGACACCTGGTTTAGGTTTTTTGGGTAATATTTGGTCTTTCTTCTTCTGGCCCACTGGGGGCTTTCTCAAAGATCCTTGGCCAACGTTTCTCCACCCAGGCACAACTCTGGTTGTGTTGAAACGGAAAGGGCCATTTGGGGTTCTGTACAATGTGGGCCTTCCAGCAACTTTGGTCTTGGTGCCATTCATCGCCATCTTTCTGCTGACCAGAGGTTTAGTTCTTGCAGTCACAGAGGTTGTGGAGTCTCTGTTCGGTCCATCGGAATCGCCGACTTTTACAGAGTCAGCTTCGCTCCCATCCTCCCTCCCCCTCTGTTGGTCAAAGACTTGAACCTCAAGCGATGGTTTAAACTCTTGGGCTCCGTCGCCAACATTTTGTCCAGGTGCTAGTGTGACTTGCATGGTTAAATCTGCCATGGTAACCCTTGGTAGCGTCTTCCCTAAAGATGTGATGGGAGTGAGCATTTGGATTCAATGTTAAATTCATCATATGGTGCTGTTGTTAATAATCCAGAAGAGCTCACGTCTAATAAAAGGAAGAAAAGCAGTGTTACTATTCAATATGATACTTTTCAGGAAACCTGATAAACAGTAGATTGTCAGTTATTATGCAAGAACAAACAAACAACTCAGGCCAGTGGGATCCGTGTAGAACCTGCAAGGAGAAAATTGAAATATAATTCATGTTAAGCCTGGACAGAGGAATTCAACATCATGTTTGTGTCACTGTTGAGAGGAAATTATCAGGACCGAGTTCAGGAAAACAGAGCAGTTTGAGGTACATTTTCTTCTGAAACCCATTATTTTTGCTCCTGTAGGCTTGAGGCTGCACCTCGCTTCTTTAACGTTTGCTGTGACATTTCTCCGCAGTGTAATGTGTTTTAAATGATGTGTTCTATTGAATAATGAGGTGTCTGAACACGGCTGAAGCAAGTCAGTTCTCCCCGCAATACAATCTGGAAGAGAAACATTATATGCAAGGTCAAAGTATCCGTGGATGTAGCTTGATTTCTTATCTTGAAAAGGCATTGTACCAAGCTTAAAAAAAAGCATTGCCTTCAATAGTTCAGATAAACTTTGTTCCTACTCACCTGGAGTAGCTTGAGTGGTTGCCGGTTCGCTCCGACTCATGCCCTTCTCCGCCACCAGCATGATGTCATACAAACGCCCCGCCACCAGCTGCTGGATGTGGGCGGAGTCTTGGCCAGCTGGGACCGTCATTTCTTGACTCTTCCCTGCTCCGTCGTTGGGCGTGATGGTCAAACGGTACCTGTCAATCTCACCCTGGGACTGCTCCCATTGGACCACCGCAGACGTCGAGGTTGTCTTGACGACTCGAAGGTTGGAGGGACCAGAGATGACTAAAGAAAAAGATGAAGAAGAAATAATACAATTTCAAGTTTTTACAGTCTCTATTCTTCCAGTTAACATATAGCTGCGGGAGTTGTTGTGATCAAAGAAGGTATATTTTCAGGATAAAGCCTGACACCCTGCGTGTCCCTTCACTACGGGAAACAACAACAACCTTCAAACTAGCAAGCTACACGCTGAAAATGCTTGGTTCTTTCAGGGAATGATTGTAAAGATTTACAAAGAATATGTTTAGGGCATTTCCTCTCTAACTGGGACGTTTTGGGACTGATTGGTGGGATTGCTGTGGACGAAGTACACACAGAGATACACTGGTAAGAGCCAATGAGGTTTAACCATGTATCGGCTAATTTAAATAGCTCACGTTACTGTATTGTGTCAACAGTTAACTTCATGTAATATTGTATGTGGCGTTTTCTTTTGCAGGGTGCAAATGTTCCACCAAAACAAGTTCCTTCCTGAGACTATTCAGCAGAGCCACCGTCGCTGCGTCTGGAGCTCAGCGCCACCCGAGACCATTGTGATTGGTGTAAAGAAATACAAACAACCCAGGGCAATTTTGCATCCCTGAATGTATCTTTGGTGTAGCCAGAGCTTACTCCACGCAGGAAAGTAGGTACATAAACCTTACATTTACCCTGCAGACTTTCCTTAACTTTCCTAAACACACTCCTGCAGGGCTTCCTGTTCGCAGCTTCCCTGCAGCTGCCACAGATTACATCTTTCACAGGAAAGGCAGCGACAGGGTAATGTTTAAACTCTCTCTGCCAGTTTGGTGATATGAGACGCTCACATTGGCCAAAATGTTGGTCAGAAGCTCCGTTTTCTAACCAGAAAACGTAGCTGTAAGCATTACTGTCAACTGCAATATATTCATGATTTCAGTTCCTGCCATATTTGACGAATGGGGCTTTTTACAATGCACATATTGTGACCAATGTTCTTGTATTGAGGCTGTAGTGTACATTTTGTACTGTCTATCAATATCCTTCATTTAGAAATTATATATTACTTAGCATTTTCCTGGAAACTCTCCTCTGAAAATACATTATTACTGGAAACAAGTTAAGGTAACATTGTAAGATAAATCCAAGACATAAATGACACTGACCTCAAGATAATAAATTTAACCTTAAAAAGGCCATTAAAAACATACACAGGAATATATTCTAACCCTTGTTATTTGGGTCACCCAGGTGTTTAAGGACTATTTTTATGTCTGTTATATTTGCCTTTTTTTTTAAGAAGAAGAAAACAGAATCATATGTGTGACTATTTTTAATTTAATAAAGGACATTTAAACAGACAACTCACGGGTCATGAATTCAGCGGAGGTCTCGGCTCCCCTCTTGCCGCCGATCTCTCCGGTGATGCTGGCGGTGTAATCCTGACCGGCTGCCAGGCCCGTCTGCGTGAAGGTGGTCAGGCTGCCCTCCACCTGCACACTTATCTGCTGGTCACTCTCCTTCTGTTCGGGCCAGACACACAAAAAAAACCCCCACAGATGAGAGTCAGTACAAATCGGAAAGAATGACTCGCTCTTTGAAGTCCACTGACTTAACGCTGGTAAGACGTAGCCCGAGGTGTTCAGGGGCTCTGCAGCTTTGTGAGACCAACGCTGCGAGAACATCTGTCATGAAATATTCTTTATTCTGGTGGTGAATGAACAAACACAGGACTTTCACCCAGGAGACCAGGGCTCGTGTCCTGTTTGAAAATAAAAATAAACAGCAAGTCTTTACAGAACAAACGGAGCTACGCCACATTCTGCGTCATGTCTGTACGGTGGCCGAGACGGTTTCATACAAATGCAAAAGCCACGACAGAAGTTTGCTTTTTAGCTACAACGGAAGTGAACGTCTACCGAGCCCGGTGTAGCTTTTGTATTTGTGTTGTAGCTTTTGTATTTGTGTTGTGGCTTTTGTAGTTGTGTTGAACCGTCTTGGCAACCGTGCGTGTGTAGCCCGAAGTGAAGTGACGTCTGATTTGAACTCAAACCACGATTTTCTAAACTTAACTAAGTCGTTTTGGTGTCTAAACCCAACCAAACTGCGACCGTTTCACAATGTTAACGGCGTGTTTGAAACCGCGACCGTTATGTTCTCTGGCTTAGATATGAGGACGGAAAATGCTCCTGTGGGTCGTATTAGAAGGGAGTAACAAACAACGTCTACGGAGCCCGGTGTAGCTTTTGCATTTCTGTTGTAGCTCTTATACTTGTGTTGTGGCTTTTGCATTGGTGTGGCAGCTTGTACATTTGGGTTGTAGCTTTTGCATTTGTATTGTAGCTTTTGCATTTGTGTTGTAGCTTTTGTATTTGTGTCGTGGCTTTCGTATGACTTGTTGCCTCCACTACATGAGTCTGGACAGACAGGATGTGAACTGCAACGTGAGTGGTTGGCAGAGGCACACAGCTGTGAGACAGTAATTAGTTTCTGTAAAGCACTTTGTAACCTTGTTAAGAAAAGTGCTATATAACTAAAGTTTATTATTATTAATATTCTTTAAAGACTCACAAACAGGCCTGTTTCTGGGCTTTTCTGCAGAATTAAAAACATGTTTTTTTCTCCCGTCTAATTAGAAAACTAAATATTCTATAAATGATTCTTGTATCTCTGATTATTGCGGTGTTGTTGGACTCTGTTGTCATCAGCCAATGTAAATTATTCACATCATTTCAGTTAGGATCATTTGCACAAAGTCCCTTATTATTCAATGTATCTGTCGGAAAGCCCTGAAACTTCCCATGAATTAAAAGCTTACTCACCAGTTACTGAACTGGGAGCGCTGGGCTGGCTGGCGTCTCTAATGAATGGAGACCGTGTTGTAAAGCTAATGGAGCACAGCTGGTTGCCACGCTGGTTGCCACGCTGGTTGCCTGGCGATGGAACCTCAGAGGTCGACCTGGATCAGCGTCCTCGTGTCAAAAAAAAAAAAACGCTTTTCATCCATTTCCATATGAATGAGGGTGACATCATTAAAACTTAGACTCCAATAAATTCACGATACGCTTTGAAACAAGGAGAAGCACTGTGGCGTCTCTGCGGAGCGTTCAGGGACCGTGGTTCGTTCTGGACACGAGGAGGTCTGACCGGACGACTTCATTACTCCCAGTGGTTGTTGATATGGAATTTGGGGGAATGGGAATAACTGGAATTGTTGGGTCTTTGTAAATTATAGAGTGTCTCGAGATAACTCCTGTTATGATTTGATACTACAAATAAAATTGAATAAGTTGATATATATATATATCTTTATACATTACATTTAGCTGATGCTTTCATCCAAAGTGACTTACAATTGCTATATACATAGGTCGCACACCTCTGGAGCAACTAGGAGTTAAGGTCTTACTCAAAGACACTTTGGCTGATGTATTGCAGTGGGATTCGAACCTGGGTCTCCCACACCAAAGGCATGTGTCATATCCACTGCACCACCACTACCACCATTTGGGTGGATGGGGGAGTACGAGAGTCCAGGGCCGGTGTTTTCACCCAAACAACAACATTTGGTAACACTTGAACCCTAACTCTAACTCATTATTATTATTATTTTCCGTCACATGTTTAAAACGGCCAGCAGCAGACATAGAACAGTTCCCCCGCCCCATCTCATTTTTCTTAGGGTCCAATGACGAGAAAAAAGAAAAAAGATGTCAAAAAGGAAATGTCAAGATCGTTTTTAAGAGTCATCTGAGAACAATAAATATTTGCCGGCTGTAAACGTTGTTCATCGAACTTCTTAAACATTCTTTCCTTTCTTCGCTCTTTCTCTTCGTTCCTCAGAGACAACTCTTCCCTCCCTGCTGACGATCCCATCTCACATCAGTTGTTGTTGTTGTGACACTCTGTTGTAGTTTATCTGTTGTTCTGGTAAACATCTCTCTCTGTCTCTCTGTCGGTCTCTCTCTCTCTCTCTCTCTCTCTCTCTCTCTCTCGGTGTCACAGCTGTGGCCTGCTGGTGATGTCATCCATCTGGCAACCGCCATGTTTTTAACTGTGTTTACGCGCTTCCGTAGCAACAAGCATCCCACATCTGCATCTTTTCCTCTCCGCCTCGCAGCGTTCATTGCATTCACTGACTGCTCGTCTGTTTTCGCTCGGATCCGTTCCGATTGTCTGAGCTTCATCTGTTCTCTTCTATTTGTTCTATTGTCTTTTATTTTGTCTCTCTCTCTAACTTAAAAGGGATAGTTCAGATGTTTTGAAGTGTGCTTGTATGTTGCGTTAGCTACAGTAGATGGCGGTCGGCACGCCCCCCAATTTGGAAAAGCAAAAAAGGCAGTAGTACCGACACGCAAGCTAAGCAATGTCCTGCTGTGGACGGGGGGGGGGGGGGTATCGGGGCAGCAGCTAAACAGCTAAAAAGCTAACACCTAAAAAACATCTGTATCAGTTTAAGTGGATGCTATATGTAGAATATTTGCAGCGTTTACCTTGCTGTCAGACAGCCCTTTACGACCGGGAGACGCATTCTCATGAATGGGTTTGCACACCAATGTGTATGATATCCTACGAGACTAGGCAACCGCCAGCTGGTCACGTGACGCTAGGGTTGGGTACTGAAACACAACCGGTAGGAATCGGACCGGATTAGAATGCAAATTTTGGTTCCTTATTTCGGTTCCACTTAATGTGTTGAGTGAAATATTTTCCCTCTGTCGTTCCGAAACGGACGTAAAAATATCACACTTTCTCTGTAATCTAACGTTAGCTAGCTACCGTGAATGTAGGCTACTTTTAAAATGCCATATTTTCCCTCTGGGCTCACCGAAACGGACGTAAAAGCATTTCTTTGATGTAATTTTTCAGTTTTTCAAGAATCGGTTTAGGAATCGGAATTGTTTTAAAAGTACCGGTTTGGCTTCGGAATCGTAAAAATCCAAACAACACCCAACCCTACGTAACGGTGGCTACAGAGTGACGTCGTTGCTAGCCGAGCGGAAGTTGCTAGCCGAGCGAGCGGAAGTTGCTAGCCGAGCGAGCGGACGTTGCTAGCCGTGTGAAAGTTGCTAGCCGAGCGAGCGGCAGTTGCTAGCCGAGCGAGCGACAGTTCCTAGCCGAGCGAGCGGCAGTTGCTAGCCGAGTGAAAGTTGCTAGCCGAGCGAGCGGCAGTTGCTAGCCGAGCAGGCGGCAGTTGCTAGCCGAGCAGGCGGCAGTTGCTAGCCGAGCGAGCGGAAGTTGCTAGCCGAGCGAGCGGAAGTTGCTAGCCGAGCGAGCGGACGTTGCTAGCCGAGTGAAAGTTGCTAGCCGAGCGAGCGGAAGTTGCTAGCCGAGCAAGCGGACGTTGCTAGCCGTGTGAAAGTTGCTAGCCGAGCGAGCGGCAGTTGCTAGCCGAGCAGGCGGCAGTTGCTAGCCGAGCGAGCGACAGTTCCTAGCCGAGCGAGCGGCAGTTGCTAGCCGAGTGAAAGTTGCTAGCCGAGCGAGCGGCAGTTGCTAGCCGAGCAGGCGGCAGTTGCTAGCCGAGCGAGCGGCAGTTGCTAGCCGAGTGAAAGTTGCTAGCCGAGCGAGCGGCAGTTGCTAGCCGAACAGGCGGCAGTTGCTAGCCGAGCAGGCGGCAGTTGCTAGCCGAGTGACAGTTGTTAGCCGAGCGAGCGGACGTTGCTAGCCGAGCGAGCGGCAGTTGCTAGCCGAGCAGGCGGCAGTTGCTAGCCAAGCAGGCGGCAGTTGCTAGCCGAGCGAGCGGCAGTTTCTAGCCGAGTGAAAGTTGCTAGCCGAGTGAAAGTTGCTAGCCGAGCGAGCGGCAGTTGCTAGCCGAGCAGGCGGCAGTTGCTAGCCGAGCAGGCGGCAGTTGCTAGCCGAGTGACAGTTGCTAGCCGAGCGAGCGGACGTTGCTAGCCGAGCGAGCGGCAGTTGCTAGCCGAGCAGGCGGCAGTTGCTAGCCGAGCGAGCAGACGTTGCTAGCCGAGTGAAAGTTGCTAGCCGAGCGAGCGGCAGTTGCTAGCCGAGCAGGCGGCAGTTGCTAGCCGAGCAGGCGGCAGTTGCTAGCCGAGCGAGCGGAAGTTGCTAGCCGAGCGAGCGGAAGTTGCTAGCCGAGCGAGCGGACGTTGCTAGCCGAGTGAAAGTTGCTAGCCGAGCGAGCGGAAGTTGCTAGCCGAGCAAGCGGACGTTGCTAGCCGTGTGAAAGTTGCTAGCCGAGCGAGCGGCAGTTGCTAGCCGAGCAGGCGGCAGTTGCTAGCCGAGCGAGCGACAGTTCCTAGCCGAGCGAGCGGCAGTTGCTAGCCGAGTGAAAGTTGCTAGCCGAGCGAGCGGCAGTTGCTAGCCGAGCAGGCGGCAGTTGCTAGCCGAGCGAGCGGCAGTTGCTAGCCGAGTGAAAGTTGCTAGCCGAGCGAGCGGCAGTTGCTAGCCGAACAGGCGGCAGTTGCTAGCCGAGCAGGCGGCAGTTGCTAGCCGAGTGACAGTTGTTAGCCGAGCGAGCGGACGTTGCTAGCCGAGCGAGCGGCAGTTGCTAGCCGAGCAGGCGGCAGTTGCTAGCCAAGCAGGCGGCAGTTGCTAGCCGAGCGAGCGGCAGTTTCTAGCCGAGTGAAAGTTGCTAGCCGAGTGAAAGTTGCTAGCCGAGCGAGCGGCAGTTGCTAGCCGAGCAGGCGGCAGTTGCTAGCCGAGCAGGCGGCAGTTGCTAGCCGAGTGACAGTTGCTAGCCGAGCGAGCGGACGTTGCTAGCCGAGCGAGCGGCAGTTGCTAGCCGAGCAGGCGGCAGTTGCTAGCCGAGCGAGCAGACGTTGCTAGCCGAGTGAAAGTTGCTAGCCGAGCGAGCGGCAGTTGCTAGCCGAGCGAGCGGCAGTTGCTAGCCGAGCAGGCGGCAGTTGCTAGCCGAGCGGGCGGCAGTTGCTAGCCGAGCGAGCGGCAGTTGCTAGCCGAGCGGGCGGCAGTTGCTAGTTGTGTGTAGCCGCAACAGAGCTCCGTCGTATCAGCCGTAGTTGGTAGTTGAGTTTACCCGATAAAAGGTGACGAGGTGGGAGTCGGTCAGAGAGCACGCCGCCGGTTGTTTCGGACATTCGTTGACATTACAGTTAAATTTAGGCGACAAAAAGTGAGCGTCCTGCAGCGACGACAGTTAGGCTCAGGGTCAGAAAGGGTTAGGGGTCAGGATACAGATTGAGGTTTGGATTAAAACGCTCCCGAGGAACGAACACGTGTTTCCTGGGTGAAGGTCCTTCGTTTCCCTCGGGAAGCGAACTCCGCTCTCTGGCTTGAAAGCGCTTTAATTTATGACCCAAAACATCCACCCCGACCACATCCCTCCGCGGCCCCAGCCCCGTTACGCAGCACATTATGTGTTTCACGTTACGTGTGGAAGGTTGATGAGAACAGGCTTGACGGGGAACTGAAGCCGGTATCTCTGCTCTTCAAAGCAGCCAGAGTCTAAGTAAAATGGATGTTTCTGTCAAAGGAGTCTGGTGCGCCGCTTAAAGCTTAAAATCAAGGCCTCGCGACGGGACCACCAGTGATCGCTTCCATTCATTTCTTTTGTCCTTTCTTTCTCTGGACATGGACTCCGGTCAGCGTCGTTTCTACTCTCTGTGGATTGGCAAAGAAAATAAATCATCATGAAGTCACTTCCTGTCTTATTCCCTCTTCAAGCATCACTTTATCTCTTCCTAAATCCATCCATCCATCCGTCCATCCATCCATCCATCCATCACGTCTTCTCTCTCCGGTTGTTGGCGGCTGTGGATAATTCCTGGTGTTGTTAGTCCGGTCCAAATATCTCAGAGTCATAATGAGGCTTAATCCCTCGATGATGTCACTGTGGAGAGATGGATCACTGCTCTGTTGTCGAGGTGTGCGTGTGTGTGTGTGTGTGTGTGTGTGTGTGTGTGTGTGTGTGTGTGTGTGTGGAAAACATGTTTTGAGGGGGAAGCCAGGACATGTGCGGTGAGGTGATTCCTCCTGTGTGTGTGTGTGTGTGTGTGTGTGTGAGTTGGTTTCTTTTCATCTCAGTGACAGTTTTGATTTTGACTGATTTAGAGAGTGAAGTTGAGAAGTGTGTTCTTT
>CM042330.1:3018808-3081308 GCA_023566125.1 Zingel zingel
CACAACCTTTTCCTTAACATAACTGCGTCAAAAGGGACGGCAATAGTCCCGACCAAGCCCGTTTACTTATAGCGCTAAAGGGACGGCAATAGTCCCGAACAAGCACGTTTACTTATAGCGCTAAAGGGACGGCAATAGTCCCGACCGAGCGCGTTTACTTATAGCGCTAAAGGGACGGCGATAGTCCGACCAAGCGCGTTTACTTATAGCGCTAAAGGGACGGCAATAGTCCCGACCGAGCGCGTTTACTTATAGCGCTAAAGGGACGGCGATAGTCCGACCAAGCGCGTTTACTTATAGCGCTAAAGGGACGGCGATAGTCCCGACCAAGCGCGTTTACTTATAGCGCTAAAGGGACGGCGATAGTCCCGACCGAGCGCGTTTACTTACAGCGCTAAAGGGACGGCAATAGTCCCGACCGAGCTCTTTTACTTATAGCACTAAAGGGACGGCGATAGTCCCGACCGAGCGCGTTTACTTATAGCGCTTAAGGGACGGCGATAGTCCCGACCAAGCGCGTTTACTTATAGCGCTAAAGGGACGGCAATAGTCCCGACCAAGCGCGTTTACTTATAGCGTTAAAGGGACGGCGATAGTCCCGACCGAGCGCGTTTACTTATAGCGCTAAAGGGACGGCAATAGTCCCGACCAAGCGCGTTTACTTATAGCGTTAAAGGGACGACAATAGTCCCGACCAAGCGCGTTTACTTATAGCGCTAAAGGGACGGCAATAGTCCTGACCAAGCGCGTTTACTTATAGCGCTTAAGGGACGGCAATAGTCCCGACCAAGCGCGTTTACTTATAGCGTTAAAGGGACGACAATAGTCCCGACCAAGCGCGTTTACTTATAGCGCTTAAGGGACGGCAATAGTCCCGACCGAGCGCGTTTACTTATAGCGCTAAAGGGACGGCGATAGTCCCGACCGAGCGCGTTTACTTATAGCGCTAAAGGGACGGCGATAGTCCCGACCGAGCGCGTTTACTTATAGCGCTAAAGGGACGGCGATAGTCCAGACCAAGCGCGGTTACTTATGGTAGTGAGTGTAAAAATCGATGCTTTTCTTGACTTTTTTTTATTTTTTACGTTTTACGCTTTTCTTTATTTATATATATATTTTTTAACGCTTTTTTTAACGCTTTTCGTGTCTTTTGACACTTACGTTACATAACGGCGAGGTTAGGTCAGCGTCTGCAGGAGGCACAAGACATAAAGAAGCTTTATTGTCATCGCACCGCAATTTTATAAAAAGGCAGATGAATAATAATAATAATAATAATAATAATAATAATAATAATAATAATAACAGATAATAGGGGTGGCACGGGTCACAAAACCCACGGTTCAGTTCGGATCACGGTTTTAGGGTCACGTTTTTCGGTTCTGCACGGTTCTTGTTATTTTTTCATTTAATCTTTAACTCTCCAGAAATATACTTCAGCATATGATGTATAGCTAAAATTAGCATATTGAATGCATGTTGCACAACACATGCACACAGTGTCAGTTCTATCTATTGTTTGATTGACGCTGTCATCGTAGGTAACATGAAATCCTAAATGTTCCCACACACCAGACTATATACCTCGCTGGAGCATCCTCCAGCTCTACAGCCTTCCTCATCTTCATCATCTCTCCACCTGACATATCTACAGTCTTCCTCATCTTCCTCATCTCTCCACCTGACATCTCTACAGTCTTCCTCATCTTCCTCATCTCTCCACCTGACATCTCTACAGCCTTCATCATCTCTCCACCTGACATCTCTACAGTCTTCCTCATCTCTCCCACCTGACATCTCTACAGTCTTCCTCATCTCTCCCACCTGACATCTCTACAGCCTTCCTCATCTCTCCCACCTGACATCTCTACAGTCTTCCTCATCTCTCCCACCTGACATCTCTACACGTGACGTGACCTGCACCACTCCACGCTCCACCTGAGGAGCGGTCGGCTCGCCGCCTCTCAAAATCTGATGAAAATCTTTTAAACTGTCCTTCGTCGATCAAAAAAACAGACAGATTCAGCAACTGTACGGCCTATTTCTCGCTTAAAATGTTTTCAGAAACACTTTTCAGTGAACTATTTTCGTAACATACGAGATCATATTCAGAACGAGACGCCATTAGAGTCTGTTTTGAAATTCAGGAGCAGCAAGACCCACGTGACGCGTTCGTCCAATCAGCTGCCATGTGTTGAGTTCGTCACGCTCATCCCCCTCATCATTTCCGGTAAGTGTTTTAACATAGGTGTATAAAGTGGCCACTACGGCAGTAAGTGGTTAGTGCACGTTAACAGTGTACTGACAAACGCTCCGAACCGAGACAAGCGAACCGAACAGTTCGGATGTTTTCTCACGAACCGTACCACCCCTAACAGATAAGTTATAATAGTGTTGCGAGTTAGACAGTGTGCAGGAGTTTAACATATAAGGTTTTTGCTTATTCTGCACACACTGCAGACACTTTCTGTTCCTGCAAACTGCAGCTTAAGATCTTCTTTTCATTACCAGGAAATGACATCCAGGGCCAGACAGAGTTCATTGGCATGCTTTTATTTAATTGAAAAAGTAAAATATTTTTTGACTGGTATGATTGCATGTCCCATATATTTACACTTACAGTTCTGTCGACATAAAGCCCTTAAATAGTCAGCAAAAGTCAAGGAAAACAATCATTCTGATTACATTTTTAAAAGCAGGCTACCACACAGCCGACTTTTTTTTAAAGGCCAGTTATTTCATGGATCCAGGATACTATGCATCCTGATAAAGTTCCCTTGGTCCCCACATCATCACATCCCCTTCACCATACCCCCACATCATCACATCCCCTTCACCATACCCCCACATCATCACATCCCCTTCACCATACCCCCACATCATCACATCCCCTTCACCATACCCCCACATCATCACATCCCCTTCACCATACCCCCCCACATCATCACATCCCCTTCACCATACCCCCACATCATCACATCCCCTTCACCATACCCCCACATCATCACATCCCCTTCACCATACCCCCCCATCATCACATCCCCTTCACCATACCCCCCCATCATCACATCCCCTTCACCATACCCCCACATCATCACATCCCCTTCACCATACCCCCACATCATCACATCCCCTTCACCATACCCCCACATCATCACATCCCCTTCACCATACCTAGAGACTGGCATGGTTGTATTTCAGTTAGCCTAATAGCTGGTTTGATTTGCATTGAGAGATGATTTTATGGAAAGTACCCCATGCCAATCTCTAGGTATGGTGAAGGGGATGTGATGATGGGGGGGTATGGTGAAGGGGATGTGATGATGTGGGGGTATGGTGAAGGGGATGTGATGATGTGGGGGGGGGGTATGGTGAAGGGGATGTGATGATGTGGGGGTATGGTGAAGGGGATGTGATGATGTGGGGGTATGGTGAAGGGGATGTGATGATGGGGGGGGTATGGTGAAGGGGATGTGATGATGTGGGGGTATGGTGAAGGGGATGTGATGATGTGGGGGTATGGTGAAGGGGATGTGATGATGGGGGGTATGGTGAAGGGGATGTGATGATGGGGGGGTATGGTGAATGGGATGTGATGATGTGGGGGTATGGTGAAGGGGATGTGATGATGGGGGGGTATGGTGAAAGGGATGTGATGATGTGGGGGTATGGTGAAGGGGATGTGATGATGGGGGGGCCAAGGGAACTTCATCAGGATGCATAGTATCCTGGATCCATGAAATAACTGGCCTTTAAATATAAAAATCTGCCTGCCTCTATAGCAAGGCCGCCCAAGTTTGGCCCGTGCTCTCTTTGTTTTGGCCCGCCATGTATTTGACATGCTCATGCTTATTCTCCTTTTATTTTAAACGTAATGACTATGAAACGTATATTTTGTGCATTTAAAAAGTACGTAATCTGAGTTTAACGGCAATGTAAAGCACAGTGCTGGTAAAATTCCCATTTAAATTACATACGTACATTTTATCTACGGAGAATGGCAAGAATTACTGTATTCTTCAACATCGACATTCATTTTTGGCCGGTGGCCTTCCATCCAGATACATTTTGGCCCTTCGTATGAAAGAATTTGGGCACCTGTGCTCTATGGGAATATAACATAGGGGTGGACTGACTTATGCCCCCTGTATTTTAAGGAAGAACATTTATTTATTAACGATACATTATTCATTCACAAAGAAAATTGGCGTCCTTAAAGGTTGGATTTTTACTAATTGTTTTAATTAAGGCATTAAGATCAATTTCCAAAAGATGTTTTTTTATTCCTCTTTTTAGTCAACTTTAGCATGCGTTCATAAACTTATGAGTGCCACTGTACAAACTCTCTGCTCCTGGGGGGAATTTCTAAGTCTCAAAGTGGACAAATCTGCCAAATTCTGCTTTGAGTGTGCGTAAATACAGGTTTAAAATACGTAATGGACCTTTTTCACCGCAGACAATTTGACAGTCATAGTAGGAAAAGCACAGCTAAAATTGATAACCTTAACGATGGCTCAATTCCATCAAGTGACCCAGTAAGCTATTTCAGTAACCCAGTATGCACGATACCAGGGCCTCTCCTGAGTTGAATCTCCTAATGTTTTTGAATACACCTGTGCTTCTCCTACTATGACATGTCGACACGTCTGCAGTGAAAAAGGTCTATACGTATATACGTTTTTGGCTTGGTGCACAACTAGGTGGGGCAGAATTCATTGTGAACCTAAAGTTATATGCGGGCTGGATCAATACGTGCGAGGGGGGCCGGATTCGGCCCACAGGCCATGAGTTTGACACGTGGTTAACACTCTCACACACACACGTGTCCTGTGTCCGCCGTGGTGCAGAAGGCCGTTTACGCAGCAGCAGTCTGAGCGAGTTTAATAGGCAGCAGCAGATCTGGATCCTGTTGCTCTGTTAATGAAACACTTCCGTCACAGGAAGCCGCTCCCAAAAACAGACGAGCTAATGCGCTAATGTATCCGTGGCAACGACAACAACGACAAAAAAACAGAAACAAAACAGCAACGCGGCTCGGTCACACGACCATTGGATCAGATTCAGGGTTATTAGAGATAACTAAAACTAAAATAAAAAAGAACATTTATGAAAACTGCGAACTGAGACTATATTGACAGGTTAAAAATACAGCTCCATGTACGGCGGAGATACTTCATTGTCTGTTGCCATCAATAAAGTTCTTAATCTTAATTTATTACATTACATAATTTATTTGTTGGTTATATTTGGTATTATTGATCTGCATCAGAAAATAAACTAATGTCAGAAAAATGTAGTGCAGTAGAAGTATAACATAGCAGAAAATGGAAATACTCAAGTTAAGTACAAGTAACCGATAAAATTAATGAATTAAGAAGTGTTCTACTTTGGCTCGGCTCCAGCTCTGTGTCTGTCCCTCTGCTTCGATTTCACTCCCCACTGAGTCTGACTTAATGTCCCGCCCCCCCGCCCCCCCACAACACTATCCAACACGTTCTCACACCCATCTCGTAAAATATGGACGCTTGGTCAGGTGCCTTTGTCGTTCTTATTGACGCTAAAAGTCTCCTTTAGCGCTATAAGTAAACGGGCTTGGTCAGGACTATTGCCGTCCCTTTAGCGCCTTAAGTAAACGGGCTTGGTCAGGACTATTGCCGTCCCTTTAGCGCTATAAGTAAACGCGCTTGGTCAGGACTATTGCCGTCCTTTTAGCGCTATAAGTAAACACGCTTGGTCGGGACTATTGCCGTCCCTTTAACGCTTTAAGTAAACGTGCTTGGTCGGGACTATTGTCGTCCCTTTGGCGCTATAAGTAAACGAGCTTGGTCGGGACTATTGCCGTCCCTTTAACGCTATAAGTAAACGCGCTTGGTCGGGACTATCGCCGTCCCTTTGGCGCTATAAGTAAACGCGCTTGGTCGGGACTATCGCCGTCCCTTGGGCGCTACAAGTAAACGCGCTTGGTCGGGACTATCGCCGTCCCTTTGGCGCTATAAGTAAACGCGCTTGGTCGGGACTATTGCCGTCCCTTTGGCGCTACAAGTAAACGCGCTTGGTCGGGACTATCGCCGTCCCTTTGGCGCTACAAGTAAACGCGCTTGGTCGGGACTATTGCCGTCCCATTAGCGCCTTAAGTAAATGCGCTTGGTCGGGACTATTGCCGTCCCTTTAGCGCTACAAGTAAACGCGCTTGGTCGGGACTATTGCCGTCCCTTTAGCGCTATAAGTAAATGGGCTTGGTCTGGACTATTGCCGTCCCTTTAGCGCTATAAGTAAATGCGCTTGGTCGGGACTATTGCCGTCCCTTTGGCGCTACAAGTAAACGCGCTTGGTCGGGACTATCGCCGTCCCTTTGGCGCTACAAGTAAACGCGCTTGGTCGGGACTATTGCCGTCCCATTAGCGCCTTAAGTAAATGCGCTTGGTCGGGACTATTGCCGTCCCTTTAGCGCTACAAGTAAACGCGCTTGGTCGGGACTATTGCCGTCCCTTTAGCGCTATAAGTAAATGGGCTTGGTCAGGACTATCGCCGTCCCTTTAGCGCTATAAGTAAACGTGCTTGGTCGGGACTATTGCTGTCCCTTTTGACGCAGTTATGTTAAGGAAAAGGTCGTGGGTGGGCTTACGGTTCCATGACACGCGGGAAGAACGGGACGGTTGTGTTTAGGAAAGGGTCGTGGGTGGGCGTATGGTTCCGTTACACATGGGAGGAAAGAAAAAAGCAACTATAGCAAGCGACAGAAGCGTGATGCAAACCCCGCTCTCCTGGGTGAAAGTCCTGTGTTTGCTTCTTGCTTGTACAATTTACAGCAGAAGTTCTCTGAGAATCTCTGTTATATCCGAGCTAAACTGGTATTGTAACTAAAATCTCCCCAACCTAATGATATCGAAATGGAAATGGAGTCGAATCGATACTCAGTCCCATTCCAGACACAGTTCTCCTTATATATGTTAGGTCAATTTGTCTCCTTGACAATCCTATTTTGCAGCAATAAAACTGAAGTGAGATGAACAAACAGAGAAATTTATCTTTTTAGATAAAACAGATGTCAACAGACAGACAGACATTTTGAAACTGGGAAAAATTTGAAGTTGGAAAAAAGGTAACCAATTGCAATATATCCCAGAATATTGCAATAATATCGTATCGTGAGGCCTCTGGTGATTCCCACCCCTAATAGATTGTGTTATTTGTTGGCTTTGACTCACCGGTGTCACAGTTGGATCCGGTCATGCCGTCCTCACACTGGCTGCAGTCCGCTCCGGTGAACCCTCGCCGGCAGACGCACCTCCCTTTGACGCACCGCCCCTTGTTGTTGCAGTTACCGGGACAGCCTTTGCCGGCGCAGTCTGGCCCGGCGGAGCCCACATCGCAAACACACTTCCCGTTCACGCACTTCCCGCGGTTGCTGCAGTTATTGGGACAAGCTTTGTCAGAGCAGTCCGCCCCGGTGAAGCCATCATTGCACACGCACTGCCCGTTAACGCACTGTCCCCTGTTGTTGCAGTTTCCCGGGCATGACTTCTCAGAGCAGTCCGCCC
Source organism: Zingel zingel (assembly GCA_023566125.1). Lineage (NCBI taxonomy): Eukaryota > Metazoa > Chordata > Actinopteri > Perciformes > Percidae > Zingel > Zingel zingel. The sequence goes on from CM042330.1 coordinate 3,026,350, forward strand.
CGGTGAAGTCATCATTGCACACGCACTGTCCGTTAACGCACTGTCCCCTGTTGTTGCAGTTTCCCGGGCATGACTTCTCAGAGCAGTCCGCGCCGTTGAAGCCGCTGTCACACACACATTTACCGTCCACACACCTGCCGTGGTCACTGCAGTCATTGGGGCAAGTTCTTTCAGCGCAATCCGGTCCGCTGAATCCATCATCGCACACACACTCTCCGTCGATACAACGGCCCTTGCTGTTGCAGTTTCCCGGGCACAACTTCTCAGAGCAGTCCGCACCGGTGAAGCCGCTGTTGCACACACATTTACCTTTCACGCACTTCCCGCGGTTGTTGCAGTCATCCGGACAGGCCTTCTTTGAGCAGTCCGGGCCGGTGAACCCAGGGTTGCACACGCACTCTCCGTTAACGCACCATCCCCTGTTGTTGCAGTTTCCCGGGCACGACTTCTCAGAGCAATCGTTGCCGGTGAAGCCGCTGTCGCACAAACATTTACCGTCCACACACCTGCCGCGGTCGAAGCAGTCATTTGGGCAAGTTCTTTCAGAGCAATCGGGACCGTTGAATCCATCATCGCACACACACTCTCCGTTGACGCAGCGTCCCCTGTTGCTGCAGTTTCCTGGACAGGAGTCCTCAGAGCAGTCCGCACCGGCGAAGCCACTGTCGCACACGCATTTCCCGTCCACACACCTGCCGCGTTTGCTGCAATTGTCGGGGCAGCCTCTCTGCAAGCAGTCGGGACCTGTGAAGCCAGGGTCGCACAAACACTGTCCGTTCACGCACCGTCCGTTGTCGTTGCAGTTTCCGGGACAGTTGGACTGACTGCAGTCGGGTCCGCTAAAACCAGGGAAGCAGACGCACTTTCCGTCCACGCAACGACCCTGATCACTGCACTCGTTGGGACACTCGCCCATCTCTGGTTTGATGGAGCAGCCTGCACCTGAAGCAGAAGGGACAGATGGGTTAAACAAGGGAGATGACACACAGAGACACATCTTACATGGGCGTAAATTTCATCCAACAGTTGGGAGAACCAGTAAACATAGAATTTCTCAAGAGCAATTTATGAAGGTGAAAAACTTAACGCAGCCAACGTTGTACTTGTATAGGATATTTTTACACAGAAGAAAGCCGTGCCATTATCCTTCTTCTCAAAGTTTCTCTCTGAGTCTTATTTAATGAAAAAGTTGACTAAACTGACCAAAATACTGAAGCTTTGTTTGTCTTGAGACGACCGGTCACAGGACAGTTCAGTTTAGCCAAGAAAAGGTGACGTTATGGTAAATCAGTTGCAGTTGAGTTTAGCCGACAAAAGGTCAGCGTCATTTGGAGACGACAGCTAAGTTTAGACACCAAAATGACTAGTTAAGATTAGAAAAAAAGATACTCCTGGGACACAAAAGTCTTGCATGTTCTCTCCCACTGGACTTGTGTGTGTGTAGCTGATTTGTGACGAGACAAAAAATGTTTTAGAATGTTGCAGGAAAAGTTGCAGCGGTCCAAGCTGGTTGCCCGTCTCAGCTCGACTCAAACCAGCTGATGGTGGCGCTGTGACTCAGCTGGTGGAGTCTCCAGAGGCTGGTTTTGGAACGCAAGAGACGTCTCCTGTTTCAACAGCCAATAGAGAAGTCAGCTGGTCGAGTCTCCAGAGGCTGGTTTTAGACGTAAGAGACGTCTCCTGTTTCAACAGCCAATAGAAAAGTCAGCTGGTGGAGTCTCCAGAGGCTGGTTTTGGAACGTAAGAGACGTCACCTGTTTCAACAGCCAATAGAGAAGTCAGCTGGTTGAGTCTCCAGAGGCTGGTTTTAGAACGTAAGAGACATCTCCTGTTTCAACAGCCAATAGAGAAGTCAGCTGGTGGAGTCTCCAGAGGCTGGTTTTAGAATGTAAGAGACGTCTCCTGTTTCAACAGCCAATAGAGAAGTCAGCTGGTCGAGTCTCCAGAGGCTGGTTTTAGACGTAAGAGACGTCTCCTGTTTCAACAGCCAATAGAAAAGTCAGCTGGTGGAGTCTCCAGAGGCTGGTTTTGGAACGTAAGAGACGTCACCTGTTTCAACAGCCAATAGAGAAGTCAGCTGGTTGAGTCTCCAGAGGCTGGTTTTAGAACGTAAGAGACATCTCCTGTTTCAACAGCCAATAGAGAAGTCAGCTGGTGGAGTCTCCAGAGGCTGGTTTTAGAATGTAAGAGACGTCTCCTGTTTCAACAGCCAATAGAGAAGTCAGCTGGTCGAGTCTCCAGAGGCTGGTTTTAGACGTAAGAGACGTCTCCTGTTTCAACAGCCAATAGAAAAGTCAGCTGGTGGAGTCTCCAGAGGCTGGTTTTAGAACGTAAGAGACGTCTCCTGTTTCTACAGCCAATAGAAAAGTCAGCTGGTCGAGTCTCCAGAGGCTGGTTTTAGAACGTAAGAGACGTCTCCTGTTTCAACAGCCAATAGAGAAGTCAGCTGGTGGAGTCTCCAGAGGCTGGTTTTAGAATGTAAGAGACGTCTCCTGTTTCAACAGCCAATAGAGAAGTCAGCTGGTCGAGTCTCCAGAGGCTGGTTTTAGACGTAAGAGACGTCTCCTGTTTCAACAACCAATAGAGAAGTCAGCTGGTTGAGTCTCCAGAGGCTGGTTTTAGAACGTAAGAGACATCTCCTGTTTCAACAGCCAATAGAGAAGTCAGCTGGTGGAGTCTCCAGAGGCTGGTTTTAGAATGTAAGAGACGTCTCCTGTTTCAACAGCCAATAGAGAAGTCAGCTGGTCGAGTCTCCAGAGGCTGGTTTTAGACGTAAGAGACGTCTCCTGTTTCAACAGCCAATAGAAAAGTCAGCTGGTGGAGTCTCCAGAGGCTGGTTTTGGAACGTAAGAGACGTCACCTGTTTCAACAGCCAATAGAGAAGTCAGCTGGTTGAGTCTCCAGAGGCTGGTTTTAGAACGTAAGAGACATCTCCTGTTTCAACAGCCAATAGAGAAGTCAGCTGGTGGAGTCTCCAGAGGCTGGTTTTAGAATGTAAGAGACGTCTCCTGTTTCAACAGCCAATAGAGAAGTCAGCTGGTCGAGTCTCCAGAGGCTGGTTTTAGACGTAAGAGACGTCTCCTGTTTCAACCGCCAATAGAAAAGTCAGCTGGTGGAGTCTCCAGAGGCTGGTTTTAGAACGTAAGAGACGTCTCCTGTTTCTACAGCCAATAGAAAAGTCAGCTGGTCGAGTCTCCAGAGGCTGGTTTTAGACGTAAGAGACGTCTCCTGTTTCAACAGCCAATAGAAAAGTCAGCTGGTGGAGTCTCCAGAGGCTGGTTTTGGAACGTAAGAGACGTCACCTGTTTCAACAGCCAATAGAGAAGTCAGCTGGTGGAGTCTCCAGAGGCTGGTTTTAGAACGTAAGAGACGTCTCCTGTTTCAACAGCCAATAGAGAAGTCAGCTGGTGGAGTCTCCAGAGGCTGGTTTTAGAACGTAAGAGACATCTCCTGTTTCAACAGCCAATAGAGAAGTCAGCTGGTGGAGTCTCCAGAGGCTGGTTTTAGACGTAAGAGACGTCTCCTGTTTCAACAGCCAATAGAAAAGTCAGCTGGTGGAGTCTCCAGAGGCTGGTTTTGGAACGTAAGAGACGTCACCTGTTTCAACAGCCAATAGAGAAGTCAGCTGGTGGAGTCTCCAGAGGCTGGTTTTAGAACGTAAGAGACGTCTCCTGTTTCAACAGCCAATAGAGAAGTCAGCTGGTGGAGTCTCCAGAGGCTGGTTTTAGAATGTAAGAGACGTCTCCTGTTTCAACAGCCAATAGAGAAGTCAGCTGGTCGAGTCTCCAGAGGCTGGTTTTAGAACGTAAGAGACGTCACCTATTTCAATAGCCAATAGAGAAGTCAGCTGCTCAAGTCAGCTACAAACTATAAAATGAAAAATGATCCATAATCCATTTTATTTCTATGTTACAAACTGTCAGCTGGTGGAAATGGCATAGCTTTGGGCCCATGGGCACGGTACACGTTCTGGAGCGAGCTAGAGAGTGACTGAAGAGAGGGAACGGCGTTAGAACAAAGCAGTGAAGCAGAGAACATATTGTTTTCACCGACTCATCTCTACTAGAAATGCAGCTGTAGCAAGTACCTCACTATCACTATCCTTGTTCATATTTTATGGACGCTTCAAATGATATCCAGCTACAAAAAAGCCTGAAAGTTGGAAGTTAGAACGGAAGAACAGAGTCGTTTCTCCGGAGAAGATACACCGTCTTGTAAGTAGCTGCAAGTTTAAACTCGTCTCGTCGCAAATCTTTGGTCTGAACTGGGCTTTACACCCTTTAAACTGGAACTGAACTGCTCTAGAGTTTGTTTTATTCTTTGCTGTGTGTGTACAGTGTTGTACTATTAATCGTATAGCTTCACAAATAGTAGAGCTAAAGTTCATCCTGGGCTCCACCAGGGCCGGGACAGAAGCTTTGTAATCAACGTTAATTTGACACATGTCTTGAATTATTTGGGACAGACTCCTGTTCCTTTTGTAGTATTCAGGGGGGTGATGGTTGGAGGTCTAATCCTCTCTCATTAGAGTGTAATGCAGCCTTGTTTCGACTAATTAGACAAAGGTGGAGGGAAGCTGCACAGCACTGGGAGGAGACGGAGACTGAGATCACACTGGCACAGTGATCTGAGGACACGCACACAGACACACACACACACACACACACACACACACACACACACACACACACACACACACACACACACACACACACACACACACACACACACACACACACACACACACACACACTTAGCTCATGCTCTGAGAGCTGCCAGTTTAAAATGGGATCAGTCCTGAGGTCAGCTCCACTCTGACGGAGGATGTGAGTGGTGGACTGAATCGTAACGTAAATCTGTCAAAAGTAATTTAACTGACAGCACAGCACGTTGGGGCTGCAACTTACGATTTTTTCCGCTGTCGACTAATCTGTTGATTATTTTCTCGATTAACCGGTTAGTTGTATGGTCTCTAAAATGTGGATCATGTGTTTCCCAAAAAGCCCAAGATGACGTCCTCACATGTCTTGTTTTGTCCACAACTCAAAGAGGAGAGAAGAAACTAGAACATACTCACATTTAACAAGATGCAGAGTATCGAATTATCAAAACAGTTGACAACATTAATTAAATGATTCATCTTTGCCGCACTGGTCCACGTTAGAAGAAAAAAATAAAGATGAAACGGGCAGTATAAGAGTCTCATTCTGCTTTATTTTCTCAAAAAATGAAAATAATCAGAATATAAAACTGTCATCGGTTGGCTTCAGCAGGTCACGCTGTGTGTGTGTGTGTGTGTGGGGGGGGGGGGGGGGGGCTTGTTTAACTATATTCGTGGGGTCCAAAAACCGTGAGTCCAGTATACTTGTGGGGTCCCGACAGCTTTGTGTGGCCAAAATGCTGGACCCCACAAGGTTAAAGGTCTGTTTGAGGGTTAAGACTTGGTTTTAGGATTAGGGTTAGAATTAGGTTATGGTTAGGGTGAGGGTAAGGGTTAAGGTTAGGCATCTAGTGGTGATGGTTAAGGTTAGGGTAAGGGGCTAGGGAATGCATTATGTCAATGACGGGTCCCCACAAAGATAGTGCCACAAACCTGTGTGTGTGTGTGTGTGTGTGTGTGTGTGTGTGTGTGTGTGTGTGTGTGTGTGTGTGTGTGTGTGTGCGTGCGTGTGCGTGTGTGTAGGATGAGTCAGTGGAACAGGGGAAGCAGTGAAGTAATGTGAACTCATGCGATCGGCTGAAAACAAAGACATGTGCAGACGATCGGGCAGATTGCGTCTGAATGAGTCTCAGCAGGATGAGATGACAGACGAGAAATAAATGGACTGCGAACTGTGAGTCAGACCCAGCATTATTATATCGATTCATGTTTTTACAATTACTGATCTGAGGGAACACTCTGCTTCATATTTATAGAGGTTTTAAAGTTGACCGGCGCAGCTTGATGTCTTTAACCCTCCTGTTGTCCTCGGGTCAAATTTGACCCATTTTCAAAAGGTTTCTATATTACAAAATTTGGGTTTCTTTCAGCCAAATTGCCAAAAAAAAGTAACATGGATGGTTCCATACAACACTCTTCACAAGTAAAATAAATGATCAGTTCACTACTTCCATTGAATTTGGGTGTTTTATTCAATTTAAAAGCATTTGAGATTTTTTTTTTTATAAAAGAACGTTGAAAAAGCTTCAAAAATGTGGGAAAAAAACAAAATCTTCAAATAAAGTGCAGAAGAAATCGACACAGACATCGAAAAAAGTTACAAAAAAATTTGGACAAAAGTGACAAAATCTTGGAAAAAAATGACAAAATCTTGGAAAAAAGTGACAAAAACTTGGAAAAAAGTGACAAAAAACTTGGGAAAAAATGACAAAAAACTTGGAAAAAATGACAAAAAACTTGAAAAAAAGTGACAAAAAACTTGGAAAAAAGTGACAAAAAACGTGAAAAAAGTGACAAAAAACGTGAAAAAAAGTGACAAAAAACTTGAAAAAAAGTGACAAAAATGTCGTAAAAGCTTGAAGAAAGCTGGGAAAAGTGAAATATTGAAATATAAGTGACAAAAACATCCGAAAAAACGACCAAAGCTATAGTTACGACCCAAAAAAATAAAAGTTGCATGGTCGACAGGAAGACAACACAAGGGTTAACTCTCTCTCTGCTCCATCCATCCGTATACATCACGAGTCACGTATAGGTCTTCCTGCTCGTCCCTCGCTCTCGACAGAAAACAAAAAGGTGACGTGGCCCCGACGACTAGCGTTGTAAGCTAATTAGCGGTTTGCGCTAAAACTGGTCACATTCGATTAGCATGACAACATATCCCAGAGAACGGTCGACTCGGTACACGTGTGGTATTAACCGCTAGGTTCATTTTGCGCCGGATTTCTCCTTTAAGTTATTTAAGTGATTTTATTCTCTTTTGCTTGTTCATTTTACCGTTTAAGGGTTATTATGGGCCCCTTCGCCGGCCAAACACTTGTCAGAATAAGGCAATAGACTACCAGGAGCAGGAACATCTGGATTTTTTCATCTGGTGTCGACAGAAGAAGGGGAGAGGCGGTAGAGGTCTTACTCGCTTATCTTGCCCCTTCTCCGGTGTAAAATAAAAAGTCAAATTTCTCTTATCAAGCATTTTGTGACTTTGGCTGTAAAAGGTGCTATATTAAATAAACTTATTATTCCTGTAAAAGCTCTTTATCACATCATTTGTTTTGGCTATGCGAGATTAGGGAGACAGCAATCAGTTGTATGACGGATGACCACCGAAATCAATGAACCTTCCAGGGATGTATCAACTCCCCGCCCCCTGTACCGCGTGGGAGACTGAGATCACACTGGGCAGCAAACTGAACACACACACACACACACACACACACACACACACACACACACACACACACACACACACACACACACACACACAGTGCATAAGTGCGTCTTACTATCTTTGTGGGGACCCGTCATTGACATAATGCATTCCCTAGCCCCTTACCCTAACCTTAACCATCACAACTAAATGCCTAACCTTAACCCTTACCCTCACCCTAACCATAACCTAATTCTAACCCTAATCCTAAAACCAAGTCTTAACCCTCAAACAGACCTTTGAAGTTGTGGGGTCCAGCATTTTGGCCCCACAAAGCTGTCCGGACCCCACAAGTATACTGTATTCCCGGTTTTTGGACCCCACAAATGTAGTTTAACAAGAACACACACACACACACACACACACACACACACACACACACACACACCTTGATTTTTAGTGAGATGATGTGTATGGTTTTACCTTTGCTCTCCTTGGAGGTGCAGCAGCCTCCCTCAGCTCCTCCACACTTCTCCCTGAGGGACGACACCTCCCTCTCCAGCCTCTCTAGACGCTCGCGCAGGGCAGCGAAGTCCGCCTCGCAACCACAAGACCCGGACCCTGAACCCGACGGGACCAGTTTGATCTTATGGGTCAGGATCAGAGGCGAGCCGAGGGTCAGGTCGATCTCTTTACCTGGGAGACCAACAGGTTGGGTTAAAGCGTAACTATAACCAGGGGCTCTACACCTTAACTCCACCGGTGACCAAGATATATACTATAACCAGGGGCTCTACACCTTAACTCCACCGGTGACCAAGATATATACTATAACCAGGGGCTCTACACCTTAACTCCACCGGTGACCAAGATATATACTATAACCAGGGGCTCTACACCTTAACTCCACCGGTGACCAAGATATATACTATAACCAGGGGCTCTACACCTTAACTCCACCGGTGACCAAGATATATACTATAACCAGGGGCTCTACGCCTTAACTCCACCGGTGACCAAGATATATACTATAACCAGGGGCTCTACGCCTTAACTCCACCGGTGACCAAGATATATACTATAACCAGGGGCTCTACGCCTTAACTCCACCGCTGACCAAGATATATACTATAACCAGGGGCTCTACGCCTTAACTCCACCGGTGACCAAGATATATACTATAACCAGGGGCTCTACGCCTTAACTCCACCGGTGACCAAGATATATACTATAACCAGGGGCTCTACACCTTAACTCCACCGGTGACCAAGATATATACTATAACCAGGGGCTCTACACCTTAACTCCAACCCTTGACCAAGATATATACTATAACCAGGGGCTCTACACCTTAACTCCACCGGTGACCAAGATATATACTATAACCAGGGGCTCTACGCCTTAACTCCACCGGTGACCAAGATATATACTATAACCAGGGGCTCTACGCCTTAACTCCACCGGTGACCAAGATATATACTATAACCAGGGGCTCTACGCCTTAACTCCACCGGTGACCAAGATATATACTATAACCAGGGGCTCTACGCCTTAACTCCACCGGTGACCAAGATATATACTATAACCAGGGGCTCTACGCCTTAACTCCACCGGTGACCAAGATATATACTATAACCAGGGGCTCTACGCCTTAACTCCACCGGTGACCAAGATATATACTATAACCAGGGGCTCTACGCCTTAACTCCACCGGTGACCAAGATATATACTATAACCAGGGGCTCTACGCCTTAACTCCACCGGTGACCAAGATATATACTATAACCAGGGGCTCTACGCCTTAACTCCACCGGTGACCAAGATATATACTATAACCAGGGGCTCTACGCCTTAACTCCACCGCTGACCAAGATATATACTATAACCAGGGGCTCTACGCCTTAACTCCACCGGTGACCAAGATATATACTATAACCAGGGGCTCTACACCTTAACTCCACCGGTGACCAAGATATATACTATAACCAGGGGCTCTACGCCTTAACTCCACCGGTGACCAAGATATATACTATAACCAGGGGCTCTACGCCTTAACTCCACCGGTGACCAAGATATATACTATAACCAGGGGCTCTACGCCTTAACTCCACCGGTGACCAAGATATATACTATAACCAGGGGCTCTACGCCTTAACTCCACCGGTGACCAAGATATATACTATAACCAGGGGCTCTACGCCTTAACTCCACCGGTGACCAAGATATATACTATAACCAGGGGCTCTACGCCTTAACTCCACCGGTGACCAAGATATATACTATAACCAGGGGCTCTACGCCTTAACTCCACCGGTGACCAAGATATATACTATAACCAGGGGCTCTACGCCTTAACTCCACCGGTGACCAAGATATATAATATAACCAGGGGCTCTACACCTTAACTCCACCGGTGACCAAGATATATACTATAACCAGGGGCTCTACGCCTTAACTCCACCGGTGACCAAGATATATACTATAACCAGGGGCTCTACGCCTTAACTCCACCGGTGACCAAGATATATACTATAACCAGGGGCTCTACGCCTTAACTCCACCGGTGACCAAGATATATACTATAACCAGGGGCTCTACGCCTTAACTCCACCGGTGACCAAGATATATACTATAACCAGGGGCTCTACGCCTTAACTCCACCGGTGACCAAGATATATACTATAACCAGGGGCTCTACGCCTTAACTCCACCGGTGACCAAGATATATACTATAACCAGGGGCTCTACGCCTTAACTCCACCGGTGACCAAGATATATACTATAACCAGGGGCTCTACGCCTTAACTCCACCGGTGACCAAGATATATACTATAACCAGGGGCTCTACACCTTAACTCCACCGGTGACCAAGATATATACTATAACCAGGGGCTCTACACCTTAACTCCACCGGTGACCAAGATATATACTATAACCAGGGGCTCTACACCTTAACTCCACCGGTGACCAAGATATATACTATAACCAGGGGCTCTACACCTTAACTCCACCGGTGACCACGGGATATCCTAAATCTGTGGCTACTTGTTTTGATATCGACTTGATTTGACCGCTGAGGTGGTAGCGGCCGGAAACAACAAGAGCTACGGTGAGTTGTTCAAAACCTTTTTTAGTAAACTCTGGATACACAACCAATGTTCTCAGCGCTTTCGTTAAGGTGTAGAGACCCTGGTGATACTTGGAGCAAAGTTTAATGTCGCGTTGAGCCTTCTTAAGGCTCTTATAGACTAGACGCAGCCCAGCTGGCGCGTGCAAATGTGACGTCATGGGATCGCCGTGACTATTTATACCCGCGCTGGTGCTCGCGACACTAGCTGCAGTCTTCTCCTGAACAGAGGTGGCGCTAATGAGCAAATGCTACCGACGTTGCTCTTTCTACGGACTAGAAGAAGAAGAAAAAAGTAAACAATGGCAGAACTGGCAGCAGCATTGCCGTCAATGCTTGGATTTGATTGGATGAGCTACTTCGTCGGATCGAGCCTTTCATTCGCCATAAAAGAACTCGTCTTAACCCGGTAAGTTTACCAGAGAGACCTGCAGTCACTCTGAGAGTCCTGGCCTCCGGTTGTCGGCGAACTCGTTCAGGCCTCCCGTTTCCGCTTTGTCGCGCGCCGCTGAAAAAAAACAAGAGCCGTGCGCGACAGCTGGGCGCCATAAATCAGGCGCGCCAGCAGGATATTACATCATTTTGACGTCACGATGGCGCGCGCCACCTTGGATGCGTCTAGTGTAAAACACGCTTTAGTATTTTAAAAATAGCTATTTTGAGGCTAGCATCAAAGTGCCGCTAGCACTCCCATTCAAAAGGCCATTTGACCGAAAAATGAGAATACGGTCCATCTTAAAAGTGGGGCTTCCGTCATAAATATGCTTTTAAACGAAAGTTTGACTCGGGTACATTCACAAAAAGACCCTAGGTTGCATTTTGGCGAGAGTTACGCTTTAAAATCGGGGGATGAGACGGAGACTGAACTTTAGATGCCCCCTCCAGCCCGACCGATGATTGTTTGAAGTGACAAGCCAGTTCTGTTACCTCCCCGGGTGACATCGGATGACTCCCCCTGAGTGACACAGCCTTCTGAAATAACCACCTGAAACAAAGAATGAAGCCCCGTCTGTGTGTCTCATCAAGCTACAAGCTGAAAAGCTCAAGTTTTAAAGAAGATTGACATACATATACAGTAAAGTATACCCAGTACAATGCATTAGACCACACCACTGTTTTTCTATGTACCCGTTGTGCCACCCCCTACTTTGACTCACCTTGATGGAGTCCTGCCTGGTGTCCCTGGGCTCTCTTTGACCTCTGACCTGTAACTGTTGGGAGGCTGACGGGGTCAGGAGGGCCGGAGCAGCCAGGACCAGGACCAGGACAACGGAGGGGATGGAGGGAAACATCTCCGGGGTCCGAGCGGGGAAAGTCTTCCTCAAGTTGTTCAGGGACGGAAAAAAAAGAGGGAAAGAAGAAGAAATCTGAGCTGATTGAAGCCGTTTGTTTTGGTGGAGTTGAACAGTGGTGGAATGTAACTAAGTACATCTACTCCAGTACTGTACTTAAGTCCAAATGTTGAGGTACTTGTACTTCACTTGAGTCTTTTCTTTTCATGCCACTTTCTACTTCTACTCCGCTACATTTCAGAGAGAAATATTGTACTTTTTACTCCACTACATTCATCTGTTACAGCTTTAGTTACTAGTTACGTTACACATTAAGATTATTGCACACAGAACACATGTAGTTCATAACATCTGATGTTTGATTCTAAAGTCAACTAGCCGACAATATAACGGCTACAAGTCCAGCTGAGATGATCAGACTGTTTGGATCCTTTACACTTTCTACAATGGGAGGATTTGTATTTACTTTTAATACTTCAACTACATTTTCCTGATGATACTTAACCCTTATGGTGTCTACTGGTCGAGCACGCGTTGTCCTCCCGGGTCAAAAGTAAAAAAAAACATTTTTTACATTTTTGTCCCTTTTTTCGGCATTTTTGACACTTTTTAAAACGTCTTTGTCACTTTTTTCCAACGTTTTTGACGTTATTTTTCACAAATGCCATCTTATTAACACTAGTTTCACTCTAATTTTTGGAATTCATGGTCAATAAATCTTATTTATAGGAAATTATACCTAATTTTGAAATTATGAATTATTATGACTAGTATTTGAGGAACGCATGTTGATGGATAATCACAGACGTGTGCATGTCAAAGTTTAGTCTGGAGACCATTTCAAGTACTTGCAATTGTACTTAGGCTACTTTTGGGGTAACTTGGTCAAAAAGAAAAACAATATTTCTGTTCAAGTTTTGAAAACGGGTCAAATGTGACAAGAGGACAACATGAGTGTTAAATACTTTTACCTAAAGTGCTCATATTATGATTTTTGGCTTTTTCCCTTTCCTTTACTGTGTTATATATCTTTTTTGTGCATGTTATAGGTTTACAAAGTGAAAAAGCCCAAAGTCCCCCCCAAAGGGACTTACCATCTCCAACAGAAACCACTGTTCACCAACTGCTCCAAACAGCTCTATTGTAGTCCAGCCTTTACTTCAGAGACAAACGTGGTCACTTTGGAACACACGTTATAATGCTCGCCTAGCTGCTAGCATGGCACGCCCTCATACTCTGCTTCTGACTGGCTAGTAGTCCTTACCTAGGTACTGTCAGGGCACGCCCTCATACTCTGCTTCTGACTGGCTAGTAGTCCTTACCTAGGTACTGTCAGGGCACGCCCTCATACTCTGCTTCTGACTGGCTAGTAGTCCTTACCTAGGTACTGTCAGGGCACGCCCTCATACTCTGCTTCTGACTGGCTAGTAGTCCTTACCTAGCTACTGTCAGGGCACGCCCTCATACTCTGCTCCTGACTGGCTAGTAGTCCTTACCTAGCTACTGTCAGGGCACGCCCTCATACTCTGCTTCTGACTGGCTAGTAGTCCTTACCTAGCTACTGTCAGGACCCTCATACTCTGCTTCTGACTGGCTAGTAGTCCTTACCTAGGTACTGTCAGGGCCCTCATACTCTGCTTCTGACTGGCTAGTAGTCCTTACCTAGGTACTGTCAGGGCACGCCCTCATACTCTGCTTCTGAAATGGCTAGCAGTCCTTACCTAGCTACTGCGCATGTGCGACTCCCAACAAAGATGGGACAGAAGTGAGAGGTCTCACTCTGTAGCTAAAACAGAGAGCTCAACACACAGGGTGAAAAGAGGAGCTGCAGCAATGTGCAGTACAACAAAAAAAGTGTTTTTTTTAAGTTAAACCATGTAATCCTATTCTGGTACAACCTCTAAATACAATGAAGAACCTGAAAATGAGCATAATATGAGCACTTTAAGTAACATAGTAGAGTATTTTTTACAGTGTGGTGATAGTACTTTTACTGAAGTAAAAGGATCTGAATACTTCTTCCACCACTGGAGTTGAAGCTGATTGTTTCCAAAGATGAACAGATTAGTAGCACTTGAAGCGAAGGTGGAAGAGATCTCCGTGTTCGGTCAGATCCCACAGAGCTGAGGACTTTAAACCAACGTCTCTCCTCTACACTCCAGGGATTTTCCCCCTGTGGAACAAAAGACAGAAACACACATTCAATCCAAGGGTTGTGCAATGAATCGTATTTTGATCGCTATCTCGGTTCCTAACGATCACAATAACAACGTCATGGATAAAAACTGTTATTTTGCGCTTTTACGTTTTGCAGGTAACCTCTTATTTTGTCCTGGTGTTCTGATTCTGAATGAAAAACCAAAGTTCAAACAGGACGAGTATGAAGGGAAATGTCGAGATGAGTTCAAGGTGTTTTCACTGTGTATTTGTTGAACTCTTTCACTGCTTTTGAACTTCCAATAAATGCCAAATCTTCCCAAACGTCACTGAGGAATCGTGGTAAATAACAGTGATTTCAACACTGACCAAAATAATTGTGATTAGGATTTTTCTTTCCGTGATTCATACCCTCCCTAAAGTTCCACGTTCGCTCAGAAGATTCCACTTTGCTCACAATTAGCAGAACTGGTGCCGTTAGCTGTTTATGGGCCCGTCAGTGTAGCGTGTCGGCCAATAAACCACAACGAATAGAGAGCCCTTGCAGGAGGGTCTTATTTACTTTATATGTGTGTGCGTGTGTGTGTATTGAAGGGCCTGGCAGAGGTCCTGGCAGATAGAAGCCTGGAGGCTGAAATGGGTGTGATTTGGCCTACTGATATCTAATAGCAGACAGATAATGCATTGGAGATGACACAACTAACTTTTTGTATAAAGGCATTGGCTATAGACGTTTCTGGGGAAAAAAAATCTAAATAGTTTTATATTTGTGTTAGATACCGAGTTTATTTCTGTTTTTCCCCTGATTGCCAAGACTTGGGATAACAATTTTCAAGAGCCAAAATGTTTTAGTTATTATTGTTCCCTGTGTGCTTTCAATACATTTCTGTGAGATTCCATTTCCGTTTAGTCTTTTCTTTTGTCTTTATAGTCAAATAGCAATGTATACATTCATGTGACATCCCTGCAGCATACAGTATGTATCCTGATAGCTCAGGTTCTCCTGAAAGAAATGATGTGTATAACTTGATTGTGCATAACAGGGTTGAGATTATGCACAATCAATGCAACGGAAAAAGTAAATTGGTCTGAGAGCAGTGGCGATTTTAGACCCTTTTTTAGGGAGGCTCAAGCCACTTTGATTTAGAGTTTTTGGGGTATTTTTACCCTGAAATTTGTTGATGCTTTTGCGCTTTTTTCAACACATGCATACATGTCCCGGGACCTCCCCAGATAAATGAAGATCTCAACCCCCCCCCCAACGTTGAAGCCAAAGTTACGCCCTCGGACTCTGCACGCATTTCTTTCCTCTGCCGCTAATTTGACTTAACCCCGACACAAAGAGAGTTCAGCATCTGCAGATTTTTAAACGCACGTCTCTGTCTGGACGCCGTCTCTATCGACTTCAATGGGAACAATTAGCTTGTAAATACCTGCTGGCCGGTGACAGCTGCTGCAGCTGTTCCGCTCGCAGACAACACAGGACTTGAAGAAAGAGAAAAGCTTTCACACTGCGCTTGCTGCAGCATCACCATTTATTCAAGAAAAACTAACGTTTCGGTCCCACTGGGCCTTCGCAAAGATGAAAAATAGTGCATAACTGATGTAAATGGAGCATGCCACCGGACCCCCACCCCCCCACTAGGTATGGGTTGACAGTGCGTTCCATTTACCTCGAAACTCAGAAGCCGGAGCTGGAAATGACGTCACACCCGAGTTGAATGCGTTCCATTTACAAGTCGGATTTTCGTTGTTTTCACTAGCTCTAGCCAGGTTAGCCATTGTTAGCAATGCCCGTTTATAACAACGCATTACGCAGTTTTTTGTGCATGCAAACACCATAGCAACATGTCCACAGATGGAAGATGGACAGCACTGAGTGTACGACTGATATAGTCAGACACGAATAAGACAGAAATGCTGATGAACTACAGTATATGTTACTACAGCTTCCACTACTGTTGATGCACGGAGCAGCCATGTTGGATTTTCAGCTCGGGGGTACTTGGTTGTTGTCCGAGTTTCGAGCTCGGATATCAGAGGTCAGCGGGGCGTGCTTCCGACTTTGACCGCGGAAAATCCGACTTCCAAGTACAAATGGATCGCACTATGAGCCTCAAATGTTTAAAACGTCTGTCTCTGCCCCTGAAACCGAGACCACCTCATGAAGGAAGTCTCGATACGCTTGTTTGGTCCGCATTTGGTGCTCACCTGAGTGTGACTGTTGCATTCACACCTGCTCAAACCAAGCATACCAACGGGGGAAAACCAACTCCAGTGCAGTTCATACAAACTACATGAGGCCGGTGTGAAAGCTCCTAAAAGGCGTTACACTTGTAAAACATGAGCAGCAGATCACCCCAACACCTGGAAACACTCGCTGAGGTGGAAAATCTGTGGAGTTCCCCTTTAACAACATGAACGTTATGTTAAGCGTGAACGTTAGTCCCCAAACTATCTTAACTCGAGGCCCACTTACTGGCTTTTTCTGCAGCTTTTGACTCTGTAAGAGCAAGTGGAAAGGGTTGTGAAATAAGATAGTCAGTAGTTGGTCAAATACATTTATAATTTTAGTTTTTATTGCCAGTCGATAGCAAGGCAGCTTTATTTATTATAGAATATATAATAGTACATGCTGGTATGCATGTGTGTACGTATGTGTGTGTACAGTATGTGTATATGTGTGTGTGTGTGTGTGTGTGTGTGTGTGTGTGTGTGTGCAGTACGTGTATATGTGTGTGTGTGTGTGTGTACAGTATGTGTATATGTGTGTGTGTGTGTGTGTGTGTGTGTGTGTGCAGTACGTGTATGTGTGTGCGTGTGTCTGTGTGTACAGTATGTGTGTGTGTGTGTGTACAGTATGTGTGTGCATGTGTACAGTATGTGTGCGTGTGTATATGTGTGTGTGTGTGTGTACAGTATGTGTATATGTGTGTGTACACTATGTGTGTGTGTATGTGTGTACAGTATGTGTGTGTATGTGTGTGTATGTGTGTGTGTATGTGTGTGTACAGTATGTGTACATGTGTGTGTGTGTGTGCAGTATGTGTGTGTGTGTGTACAGTACGTGTATATGTGTGTGTGTGTGTGTGTGTGTGTGTACAGTATGTGTGTGTGTGTACAGTATGTGTGTGTGTGTATATGTGTGTGTGTATGTGTGTGTGTGTGTGTGTGTGTGTGTATGTGTGTGTACAGTACGTGTATATGTGTACAGTATGTGTGTGTGTGTGTATATGTGTGTGTATGTGTGTGTGTGTGTATGTGTGTGTACAGTACGTGTATATGTGTGTGTGTGTGTGTGTGTGTGTGTACAGTATGTGTGTGTGTGTACAGTATGTGTGTGTGTGTATATGTGTGTGTGTATGTGTGTGTGTGTGTGTGTGTGTGTGTGTGTGTGTGTACAGTATGTGTATATGTGTGTGTACAGTATGTGTGTGTGTGTGTGTGTACAGTATATGTGTGTGTGTGTGTATGTGTGTGTATGTGTGTGTGTATGTGTGTACAGTATGTGTACATGTGTGTGTGTGTGTGCAGTATGTGTGTGTGTGTACAGTACGTGTATATGTGTGTGTACAGTATGTGTGTGTGTGTACAGTATGTGTGTGTGTGTGTGTGTGTATATGTGTGTGTGTGTGTGTGTATGTGTGTGTATAGTACGTGTATGTGTGTGTGTGTGTGTGTGCAGTACGTGTGTGTGTGTGTGTGTGTGTGTGTGTGTGTGTGTGTGTGCAGTACGTGTATGTGTGTGTGTGCGCGTGTGTCTGTGTGTACAGTATGTGTGTGTGTACAGTACGTGTATGTGTGTGTATATGTGTGTGTGTATGTGTGTGTACAGTATGTGTATATGTGTGTGTACAGTACGTGTGTGTGTGTGTATGTGTGTGTACAGTATGTGTATATGTGTGTGTGTGTGCGCGTGTGTCTGTGTGTACAGTATGTGTGTGTACAGTACGTGTATGTGTGTGTACAGTATGTGTGTGTGTGTATATGTGTGTGTATGTGTGTGTGTGTGTGTGTGTGTACTGTACGTGTATATGTGTGTGTACAGTATGTATGTATGTGTGTGTGTGTGTGTGTGTGTGTGTGTGTGTGTGTGTGTGTGTGTGTGTGTGTGTGTTCTTGTTTAACTACAGTCATGGGGTCCAAAAACCAGGAGTCCATTATACTTGTGGGGTCCAGACAGCTTTGTGGGGCCCAAAATGCTGGAGCCCACAAGGTTAAAGGTCTGTTTGAGGGTTAAGACTTGGTTTTAGGATTAGGGTTAGAATTAGGTTATGGTTAGGGTGAGGGTAAGGGTTAAGGTTAGGCATCTAGTGGTGATGGTTAAGGTTAGGGTAAGGGGCTAGGGAATGCATTATGTCAATGACGGGTCCCCACAAAGATAGTGAAACAAACATGTGTGTGTGTGTGTGTGTGTGTGTGTGTGTGTGTATGTGTGTGTTTTCGTGGATGATTACTAAAGGGTGACCATACAGATGTTTCTTTATGTTATCTGTTGATTGTTGGAGCAGACGATGCAAGAAATATTTCTGTCTGAACAGACATTATTTGTATAGCACATTTCAGGAACAAGATGGCGTGCTGCAATGCTTTAAATGTCTCTTAATGATGTAATGATTGACACATGGGCATAAGTTTCAAGGGGGATGCGGGGGATATGTCCCCCCACCAATATTTAGAAGAGGTAGATTTGGCCCCCTCAAAAAAATTTGACAAGCCATTCCCCAAAAGAGGTAACCGTTCAGGGGGCTAAGAACATGTACCGTGGACCGTACCATCCTAACCTGCAGCACACATCTCGTTGGTCTGTTCTCTTTCTCCGTGATATGAAGCTGCCTTCAAGTGCAGTCGGAAATGTCCAGATCTATAAACCATCTGACAGAAAACAGTGAATGTGAATATAAAGTCTACTTGTGCTACATTAGGGGAGGGGGTTAAAGAACACAACAGGGGCGTATAAAAAAAAAAAAGATAAATAAAGATGTGATTTGTGCAGAAAAAGGCACAAATTGTTGCATAAAAATTAAGTGTTTTGACGCCCAACCCGTTTCCCCCATTTTCAGTGTATGAAAATGAACCTACGCCCTTGGATTGACAGCCTATCCCACGCCTTCGTTAACGAGTATCTGAAGTCTGACCAGCCAGACGGAGACACGTTTCAAATGCAGGCCGAAGTCCCTTGGACAACACACAGCACTATGAAATCATTTGGAAAAGAAAAAGAAGCTCAGTCACTCACACAGTTGGTGATTGTCACATAAATTTGCATCGATTTCATCACGACCGCGGGTACAACTCCAACCTTGCGACCCTTTGCTGCATGTCATTCCCCCTCTTTCAAGTCTAAGCTGTCTTGTCGGAAATAAGACCAAAATTGCCAAAAAAAAAATGTTTTCTTTAAAACTAGTTTCAGGAATCTGCCGGCCTCATTGTTTTGATGTTCCTTCAACAATCTGTCTCGTTTCTGTTTTGAATATTTGATAATTTGCTCAGGCTGAAATGAACTCATGCCACTTGCAGAATGGTGCTATTACAAACACAAAACGTCATTGCATTACATAAGAATATTCACTTTCTATGACTCATGCTAACAACAAAATCACTTGCAGTCACAACATTTGTTTTTTTTTGCAAAAACGAGTACATTTTCATTATATTTTATGCACCGTGCAGATTAAATATTGTATACTGCACTGTGGAGAGTAGTGAAGAAACTAAATATTCACATTTCACAAGCTGCATTCACACAAGTTTCTCATCGAAACATGACTCAAACCGATCAATAGATGATCAAAATAGTTGGAGATTAGTTGACAACTCATCGATTCATCTTTGAAGTGCGACCTGGCAGTGATTTACTGGAATATTTTTTAAGATACAGTACATTCACTTCTTTCACATTTCGATGTTGCAGATATTTTTAGTTTCTTGGTAACATATTTGCACACAAAAGAAAATCTAAAATCCTGTTCTAGTTTTTGTCATGATGGGGCGTTAAAGTCCAGATTGATGAGGGTAACAACTATGAAAACATACTGATACAAGTACTTCAAATCTGATGAAATGACTGAAATATTCAGAATATTGAATATATATTAGATGAAGAAAAGCAGAGTGAAACATGAC
This sequence comes from Zingel zingel, assembly GCA_023566125.1. Lineage (NCBI taxonomy): Eukaryota > Metazoa > Chordata > Actinopteri > Perciformes > Percidae > Zingel > Zingel zingel. The sequence goes on from CM042330.1 coordinate 3,046,359, forward strand.
AATAATCAGTCATCAAAATATCTGCAAATGAATGTTTTGTGTAAACGTTTCAGCCATGAATTATTAAATTGCAAGTTGAGTTTATATCTCCGTACACTGTAAAAAAAAAAGATTTCATTTTTAGTCAGCAATACATCATGTTGTGTCAACTAAATAAATATTTTTGTCCAAAGGGACATGAAACATTGCATTGTTCTGACTATTATAATTGCAAGTTGATATCAGTTGTTATACAAATTTGATATTATTTGTTATAAAAACTTGATATTATTTGTTATAAAAATTTGGGAATTACTTGGAGGGACAAATTCTTTTTTGTACCCTCAACTATTATCGTTACGTTGGCAGCACAATCCAGAAAGAGTTGTTGAAACTCAAAATACTTCATGCAGCTAGTTCACTCATTATTTTAAGTTGATACGACTAAGCACTTTTTAATGTGATTGCATATTGAATATCCATAACATAAATGCACTTATTTCAACTATTCTGATTGAAATGAACGGGACATTTTAAGAAACATAACTATGAAAACTGATATAATTACTTAAAATCTAACAAAAATACTGGATTATTTAAAATATTAAATATATCTAGGAAAGCAGTGAAACAACACAACAATAATCAGTTATCAAAATAGCTGCAAATAAATGTTTTGCGTAATCTTTTCAGCTCCAATTGATCACTTTTTACATCTCGGTATGTATATTGAATATCCATAACATAAATGCACTTATTTCAACTGTTCTGAGTGAAATGAACTTGACATTTTAAGAAACGTAACGGAGCATCTTACCTGCTGCGAGCTGAGATGACTTTCTCTCTCTCTCTCTCTCTCTCTCTCTCTCTGTCTCTGTCTGTCTGTGGGACGCTTTTCATTGACTGACCAGCAGGCCGAGAGACTGGACAGATAGAGACAGAGAGAGAGAGAGAGAAAAGGGAGGAAAAAAAAAAGAAAAGGAGGGGAGGAGAGCTGTAAAATTTTCTCATACTTGAAGAATTTTTCCTCCCTCTCGTCCTCCTCCTCCTCTCTTTCTCTCTGATGTAATTCTGTGTGCTTTACAGGTCCCTGCAGGGCGGAGGATTTGCGATGGAAAACATCTGAATTTTTAACATGTTTTTTAGGGAACGCGGGGGCTTAAAGTTGTCTATGTCCTCTCCTGGACCAGTGGGGGAAAATGTAACTAAGTACATCTACTCCAGTACTGTACTTAAGTACTCTTTTAAGGGTACTTGTACTTTACTTGTGTCTTCTTCTTTTAATGCCACTTTCTACTTCTACTCCGCTACATTTCAGAGAGAAATATTGTACTTTTTAACTCCACTACCTTCATCTGTTACAGCTTTAGTTACTAGTTACTTTACACGTTAAGATTCCTGCACACAGAACACATGTAGTTTATAAAATCTGATGTTTGATTCTAAATGCAACTAGCCGACAATATAACGGATACAGATATAGACAGAGCATAAAATACCCATGAATGCATTCATTTATTCATCACGGCTCACAACAGTGTCAGCGATGCCGACTGTTTAGTGCCGCTATTCCAGGAAAAAGACAAAACTCTTCTTTATTTAAGAGTCCTGTGTCTCTGCTCAGATGGAAGTAATGTCAGTCAGGCCGTGTGTGACGGCTCCGAGGATCTCATCACGGTGATAATTTATATCACATCACAGCTTGTGCAGAAAGATAGTTATTTTAATTGCACGGGGCAGAACAATTCAAACCATCTGTGATACATCGGGCGTCATATGAACATTAATCATCGTGTTTGCAGGAAGCTTTTGGTTAGCGTCAACTTTGTCTCGCATTGCCAGACCTTCCTCCACAGCAATGCGGAGGAAGGCCTGGCTAGTCCACACAGCATACCGGGATGGGAGAACAACATGCTCTGGTTTATTGGCATTTCTTTAAACCAATCACAATCGTCTTTGGCGGCGCTAAGCGCCTTACGGAGCCATGGTGCCTCTGCAAAATAGCCCCGGGAAGGAACTTGTTTTGGTGGAACGTGTGGACGTTCAAAAGTAGTTTTAGTCATGCAACAGAAAGCTCAGATTGGACAGATAGTCTAGCTAGCTGTCTGGATTTACCCTGCAGAGATCTGAGGAGCAGTTAACCATAGTCCTCAGAAATCCACCAGAGTTTAGAACGCTAACACAAAGGAAGAGGAAGGGGACGGACATCTGGCCTAAAAGAAAGACATCCGTTGGAATTTCAGGCGGCAACGGAGCAATCCCGGAAATGAAAAGTCGTGGATATAGACTAATGAGCGTCAGATGTTCATTAAGTTTTGACTTTTGGAGCTGAAGCCAATCAAGTGTGTGAGCCATCAACTTTACGACTCTGAACTCTGACTGACCTCTGCCACCTGAAACAACTCCTCCGTCTGTCTGTGTGTGAATCTTTTTTAACAACTTGTTTTTCCACTTGACACGTTGACATTTTGCACAGAAAAGTTCACTTCAATCCAACGGAAGAGTTAAATAGAAAGACTTTTTATAATCATCATCAACTTAATTGTCGGACTCAAGGTCCATTCAGAAGACACAGACATGACATACACCATACATTAAAAACAGAGAAATAAAAACAAAAGAAACAACAATACTGCATTTCTATAGAAGACACTTATACCAGTGTTTCCATAGTGATGATTGGTATCATATGGCACTAAAACTAGGATTTGCCAGCAGCATATCAATGCTGTTCTGGGAGACGTTCAGGCAACAAATTAATTTGTAGATAAGACTCCTCAATAATGGCTGGAAGCTGCTGACCCCTGCATTACAAAACAGGTCACCTGCACTAGAGCACCTGGAGTTTGTTGAGCAGTCCCCTCATACAGTCCTTATAAGCAACCTTAAGCTTCTGCATGCTCGTCTTGTTAAACTTAGTCCATAAGGGAGCAGTATACAAAGGAGTGCAATATGATTTAAACAGACAAATTTGGAAATGTAGTGCCAACTTTACAGCCATTTAATGGAAAATCAGTGTGGATTTTAAGCCCGAGAAAAGAAGTATTTACGAGGTAACATTAGCGAATTTTCCCGTCCCAACCCACAGCAAAACTTCTCTCTCAACCTCTGCCGTACTACAATCAAAAGACAAAAAAGGGAAATATGACAGCGTCACATTAGCAGCTCTCCTATGTCGTCTTCTTTTACAAACTGGCCTCCAGATTTTCTCATACACCTCCAATTTGCCCCTCAATATATATGTCAGTCTCTCCATGGACATACATTACGCTATATTCTTGATTCAAGCACCAATTGTAGTTGCCTCCATTTTCCCCCAGCTGAGAGCTATAGTGCTTTTTGGGCCGTAGTATAGCAAAACCAATACATTTATATTCTTGGGATTTCAGATTCAGATGTTTGTACTCTTATACTCGTAAAATGAATATAATATCTGTCGCATATAGAGCTTGTATGCTAGGAAACTAAAAATACTGAATAAAGTCAATTTAAACCCACAAAATACTTATTAATGAAGTGACGGCACTTCATTTTAATCCTACGAAAGGACAAGAAGACCTTTGTGAACGACATTCAAAACTTGAACATTAAATTCAAGACTTTTAAGACCCAGTTATTATTAGCATTACCAGAGACCTTTAGTGGAGCGTATCCCATCGTTCGCTTGACACTCTCAGATGTTAAATTGTTGTCGCCGTATGTTAACCCTCCTGTTGTCCTCAGGTCCCATATACGGTTGACCCATGGTCCTACCAGACTCTGGTCCATTAGCCTGTTCCTACCAGACTCTGGTACACTAGCCTGGTCCTACCAGACTCTGGTACATTAGCCTGGTCCTACTAGACTCTGGTCCTACCAGACTCTGGTCCATTAGCCTGGTCCTACCAGACTCTGGTACACTAGCCTGGTCCTACCAGACTCTGGTACACTAGCCTGGTCCTATCAGACTCTGGTACACTAGCCTGGTCCTACCAGACTCTGGTCCACTAGCCTGGTCCTACCAGACTCTGGTCCACTAGCCTGGTCCTACCAGACTCTGGTACACTAGCCTGGTCCTACCAGACTCTGGTCCATTAGCCTGGTCCTACCAGACTCTGGTACACTAGCCTGGTCCTACCAGCCTCTGGTACACCAGCCTGGTCCTACCAGAATCTGGTATATTTCATTAGTCCAGAGAGTCTGGCCACTCTCCATTGACGGGTGTTAACTTCCTTGAAGGCGGGTACTCTGTTGAAGTTTAAAACTATTGGATCTGCCCAGAGCCACTCTGGATCTGCCAGAACCAATCGCTAACGTTTGGTCGTGACGTATGTCATGCACATGTGCAACAAGAGGGGAGACCGACAACAACTATCGGCTCATATTTAGCATTAGCATCGCTAGCCAACTCCTTCACCACTAACGGAGCGAGCTGGAAAATCAAACTGTTCCCGACCCCCGTGGGGAGGAGGGCCACGACATCATGGCCCCCAACACAACTCAGCAAAGATTGTTCTTGCTCGGGCTTTAACTTCTGGATATTCAGCAGCGTTGCCACAACGGACCGAATGGCTTCGCTCGCATCTTTCTAGTGCACGTCCTCAACGTCATCGTTCTCAGCCACTCCCTCTGTTCGCTGATTGGACCGCCAAATATTTGGTCGGAGAAAACCCAAGACTATACCGCAAACCCAGACAAAGTACTGAAGGGAAATGAAAATTGAGCGGAAGTACGTAGGAGGGCGGAGTTCAGGCTAGTTACAAACGCCAGGGCCAGTTGTTTGATCCCAGTCTGTCACTGAGCATTGCTGAGGATTATTGAGAGACCAGGTTTCCCAGGTTCCTGCCAGCTCTGCTGCACATTGTGGGTCTGTGAGATACAGACTGCGGTGGTTTCAGGCTCACTGATCAGAGGTCAGAGGCCGACCAACTTTACTGTCAGGTTTACAAGTCGACCCTAAAGCCTGACAGACCCTCCGGAGGGCAAAAACACTTCGGGCGTCAGAAGACAGTAGCTGGCACGCCACGCTTGCATTCTTCACTCTCTGAGGCTCTCTTTACATACTGCTGCTACACCTGGCTGCTAATCTCAGAGTGGATTCCTAAAAATTAAAAAAATGGGATGATTGGGCAACGCAGGAGCAAAAATAACAATGTTCATGTTTTCCAAATATCCCCTTTTTATTTATTCTGTGTGACACACTTTAGCAAAAAAAAAAAGAAACTAATATATTAACAAAAATGTTAAAAATACATATGAACTATTTCTATTATAATAGCAGTACACTGCACTTTTATTCATGTGTTGGAACATCATTTGTGATTTTCATCTCCTTTTTTATATCTATATTCTATTTGTTTAATAGCACGTTTTGTTTGGTTTATTTTTTATTTCTGCATCATGGGGGGATGTTGGGGCAGTATAATAGCAATATAATGCACATTGTGACACACACACACACACACACACACACACACACACACACACACACACACACACACACACACACACACACACACACACACACACACACACACACACACACACACACACACACACGTTCAGCACCATGGTGAAAAACAAGATGTGTGTTGCCGTTCTCAAACTCCGTTCTCTTCGGGAAACAACAACAAACTTCGAGCTAGTGAGCTACACGCCGAAAGTTGCAATTTTTTGCATTTTTTTGGGGCATTTTAGGCCTTTATTTTATAGGACAGCTGAAGTCATGAAGGTGGGGAGAGAAGGGGAATGACATGAAGCAAAGTCAAGAAAAAAGTCAAGTTTGGCAGAACATTTGGATGGTGCAACAAGTCAGGCCTGCTCGGTTCTTTCAGGGAATGATTGTAAAGAATTATAAAGAACATGTTGAGGTCATGTCCTCTCTAACTGGGAGGTTTTGGGACTGATTGGTGGGATTGCTGTGGACGAAGTACACACGGAGATACACTGGTAAGAGCCAATGAGGTTTAACCATGTATCAGCTCATTTAAATAGCTCACGTTACTGTATGGTGTCAACAGTTAACTTCATTTAATATTGTATGTGGCGTTTTCTTTTGCGGGGTGCAAATGTTCTTAAACAAGTTCCTTCCTGAGATTATTTAGCAGAGCCACCGTCACTGCATCTGGAGCTCAGCGCCGTCCAAGACGATTGTGATTGGTTTTGTCCACTTCTGGACAAAACGTATTGTCAATATTAGGAGGTAAACTGTGGAGTAGCTCGCCCCTCCCAATAAGAGAGTGTCCTACATTCAACACCTTTAAAACTCACTTAAAACTGTGGCTCCTAGAAAACCAGAGATGCACTCACTTCTGTCACACATTTCATCACCCGTACACTTTCACTGTTAAATTGAATGCAGTATAGAGTATAGAGGTATAGAGGAATGCAGTATAGAGGTGGATGAATAATGTCTTTGTCAGCATGTATTTTTGTTTTGTTTGTTTGTTTTGTAAATGTATATGTCACCATTATATGTAGCTTTTAATTTAATGTGAATGAGTGCTGTATGACTGCTGGCTGTCTCTGTCAGTCCTATGTCACCTGCCTAAGGACTGCAGATGAAAAGTAGTAATCTTTACTAATTCTGGCATATTTACATCGTGTTTTTTTTATACAACAATGTTCATAAATATGCATGGTCCCTATCAAATAAACCAATAAAATAAAATAAAAAATAAAGCTTTTTTTATATTAATGAACGTCCGTAACATTCGAGCCGTTGCCAAATGAGTTGCTACAAAGCTAATTAAGGCCATCAGCTCCACACAACGCTCTCTGGATGTCTCAGTATGGCTATGTTCAGAAGATTGTGGCGTCCGGCGACTTTTGCGTAGAAACTCAAAGTCCATCATGTTCAGGCACCGTTAATTATGTATGCGATTAATTTAGAATAATTAATCACAGAGTATGTAATTAATTTGATTACATTTTTTAATTGATTGACAGCCCTAATAATAATAAAAACAACACTGTACAGTGGCTAGATGGGACTCTTAGCAGCTTTGACAGTGTATGAAGCGAGATATTTATGTCTCTGGGAAGATTCCTGCATCCTCCTGCGGCCTCTCAGAGAACTAATCATCTGTAACTACTAACTTTAACTACCGAGCTCTAAAGCCTTTTTAGTCTGCCCCCGCAGACTCATCAACAGGACTTATACGGTTTCTCAGGGAGCCCTGAAATGACTGAAATGCCTCAGACACCCGGACCACATGCACCACGAAGCAAAGCCTAATTGCATCATATGTGCTTTTCAAACCGAGCCAAGCCGAGTCTGTTGGAAATGAGAAAAGGCGCGCACACACACACACACACACACAATAAAAATAACGAGAGCATGGACGTTGTAAAGCTGGAAAACGCTAATTGAAGTGGACACTCACATCTTGATTGTCCTGTCAATAACTGTGATGGATGTAGTTTGTGTGTGTGACCAGGAAACGGCCACTTCCAACGTGGGTCATTTGTTCTGTTTCTTTCCGATGTGGTTTCAGTCAGTTTTTGACCCGCAAATGGCAAACGTGCAAGGCTAAGAGCCTTTCTGCTTTCACTCAAACGTCAAGCAAAAAATGACTTAAGAAACAGACGGGCTGCGTGACGGTATCGCCAACATCAAAGGGTTTTTAGTTGTTGGATTTTAATCACGTTCACTGAAAGAAAGGAACCCTTTTTTTTGAGTTTATAAAACTGTAAGAGCTGTACGTTTAGAAATACACAGCTGTGGTTGCCAAAGAGATGACGTCTTCCAGTAGGTTCTGTAAAGCCATTTGTCACTTGTTACGAATGCCGTCCGCTGGGATTGGAAGGGGAAGGGAGGTGAGAGGTTGCTGGTTCAATTCCAGCTGCTGTCTGACAAGTTAAACGGCTGTTTTTCTATCCCGCAGAGTGGCAGTAAAAGTGCTGCTGCATCCACACAGGGCAGAATCGTCCTAATGTGAGGAAACAGAGGTGCTGTTGAGGGTTACCAGGAGTCTCTCTCTCTCTCTCTCACACACACACACACACACACACACACACACACACACACACACACACACACACACACACACACACACACACACACACACACACACGTAATGTGAGCTATTTAAATCAGCTGATACATGGTTAGACCTCATTGGCTCTTACCAGTGTATCTCCATGCACTTCGTCCACAGCAATCCCACCAATCTGTCCCAAAACCTCCCAGTTAGAGAGGAAATGACCTCAACATATTCTTAGTAAATCTTTACAATCATTCCCTGAAAGAACCAAGCAGGCCTGACTTGTTGCATGATCCAAACATTCTTCTAAGCTAGACATTTTCAGCGTGTAGCTCGATAGCTCGAAGTTTGTCTTTGTTTCTCGAAGCCAACGGAGTTTGAGAACGGCAACACACGGAGAGAGAGAGGAAGGATGAGACATCCGGTGGCGCTGGATGTGAGGCATTTATCCTGGAAATGTACTGTCGTTGATCCAGACTAAGAATCACTCACTGATCTAAGCTAACATTACATGACAGGAGTTTAACTTAGAGGCAGAGTTAGGCCTGGGCGTCCCCCAAATAGTTGAAAGAAATACAGAATGCCTGACAGCCGTACTGCAATATATTCCATAATGTTTTTATATTTAGATTGCAATCTATGTTTCCCTTTACATAAAGATATTTTCAGCATAAATTGATGCAGAAAAAGGTAGAAATAGGTGCATAAAAATTCACCAGAATGCAGGAAATTAAGTGTTCAAATGCTAAAAAACAGCTATGAATAAAGGTCAATTTTGGCCTATAAATGTCTTCAGGCCTGGACCCTTGTCAAACGTGAGAAATTTCGGGCAGATATGACAATGTACACTAAAGTTACAACAACTTCATCGTTCATCGATAAATGCTCAAAATGGCCGCCACGCCCACACCGTTTGACGAAAAGTTTTTCTTTTAACAGCTTTTCATCTTTAATGTCTTAGGATGGCACAGACCAAATTTGAAGTTGATCGGATGAACTCTCTAGGAGGAGTTCGTTAAAGTACAACATGCGGAAATGGCCAAAATCGTACTAATTTCGAAATTTTAATTCAAAATGGCCAAACTGATCTCACTAAGTGCAATTTTTGCGTGTTATCAAGACGCATAATAGTATTTTAGCGTGTTTATCAACGGCGTTTGGCCTCCATTGACCTACATTACATGTGAATTATCACCATAGCGAGTAGTATGAAAGGAGGGGGTTGGTTGGGATGGCAGATGGGTCAAACACAGGACTTTCGGTGTTGTTCTTTCCCTAAACCCAACCTTTTTATTCATTTTTTTTTTTACACACGTGTGACGTTCTCGCGATAGCACGGCACATTCTTGTTTACATCCGCTGTATACATCGTAGACATACACACGGATAGCTCAAAATGCGTACAGATAACACGCCATTTGGCTTTAGGAAAGTGGCATGTATGCTTACGCAAAGTCATGAAGCCACGTCGAAATGGCGGACTTCCTGTTGGGTTTAGGGTATGGCTCCAATGAGCTTTTGTGAACATCTTGACATGCTACATATGTGTACCACGTTTTGAGAGTCTACGTTAAACGTACTGCAGGGGCTCAATTTTTTAAGTTTTGTAGGGGGCGCTAGCGAGCCATTTTTGTGTGCCTATTCCTGAAACCCTTAAAATACGTACGTTCTCACCAGGCTTGATGCGACCGCCAATTTTGGTGAGTTTTTGAGTATGTTAAGCCCCTCAAAAAGGCGATTAATTTGCCGGAAGAATAATATTTCCTTCAGTTTCAATACGGCCTTCGCCGCTGTCGGCGCTCGGGCCCTAATTATCGTGCCGTCACATTTCACTTTTTTAGAATGAAGTCTCCAGACCTAATCTGCTTCCTCTGTCCAATAGGTTAAACCTGTGGACCGAGTGTTTTTAGGAGAGCAATAATGTTCTTTTTTCCTTTTCTCCTCCTCGCTACTAAATGACTGTTCTTTCTATTCCTGCAGCTTATTTCAAACCTGATCCCCAGAGCCACCCCCTTCAAACCCCTCAGATGTTTTAACTTTGTCCGAGAGCAGCGAGAGAGATGGACGGACGAAGACACAGAGGGAAGGGAAAAAAAAATCTGTTGGATTCGTTTCATTTTCAGCCAAAAGCACAGACCTCTCGGCTTTTGGACAAATGCTGTGCGAGTGCGAGCAGTCGGCCACATTTAGCAATCAGGACTTTATGTGCACGAGTGTAGGAGTGTGTGTGCCGTTCACACACATTATAAACAGCTCCTTTCTTTGGGTCCTGTGGGTCATAATATACACATAAAAAGGACTACCACATTGTGTCCCTTATGTCACTCTATGTGCAGTGTGTGCATGTGGGAGGTTGAAGTATTTTGTCAGTCGTCACCTGTCAAACTCATTCATTCACACGTTAATAAACCGTACAGGAGCTTGTTTCTGTAGTCGACTGAAACAGACTGGAAGCGAGATAAAGACTGCAAAGGAGAAATATTTTTGGACAGGATTTGCACTCAAAATAGCAGGCCAAATCCGGCCCCTCGCAGATTTTGATCCAGCCCGCATATCAATTTAGGTTTACAATACAGTGCAAGTGTCTTTGCTAGTTTAAGACCGACGAAGTTGTCAATTTCCCGTCCAGCGCCCACGTCGTTTAAATAGCAAATGCACCTGCCCCCATCTTTGCGCCCATGGGCGTGCTGGTCTTACAGGGAGGTGTGTTCAGGTGCATTCTGGGCGTGCTGGTCTTACAGGGAGGTGTGTTCAGGTGCATTCTGGGCATATTGCTATCTTGAGGCAGCGGGAAGTGACCATTGACCAAGAAAAACCTGGTCTAAAGTCAATAGCGCAGCATTTCATTGTTATTTTAACAGAAAATTAGTAAAATGCTCCTAGGCTCATGCACAGCGAGCGCACACTATGCTTGTTACACACTCAGGGACGCACAGCAGCACACACACACACGCAGAAGATTACAAATGAAAATATTAAGCAGCAAATCCTGCATCACAACAGCAATGCTCCAAGGTCCAAACGTGCCTGGCTTTTAAAGGGAATGGGAGATGATCTCTGATTGGTTGATTGCATGTTACGCCCAGAACACACCTCTGATTAATGAAGACACTAAGTCCAACCCTTTAGAACCATGCGCCCGGCGCACGGACCATTTTATCCGCCGTCAAACTAGCAAAAGTGGATTTGGACACGCCCTAAACGCACCTGCGCCAAGCATCGTTAAAATAGGGCACCTAGTTTTTGTCACTTTTTCCGACCTTTTGGCCGCTTTTTTTTCTATGATGGCTGAGGAATTGGTCGTAGTGTTATCCAATTGCGTGCAGTGAGATTTTCAAATGCATGCTTGGTGCCGCCCTTCGAGTTGGGCCATTTTCATTACTCAATGCCAGACCCTTAATCTTTCGGATTTGGGTCTGGATTTCCAGGCTACTGCGACAGTGGAATCGCTTGAAAAGTCGTTTGCTGTACGGTCGGCATTAGACGCCAGAATGTGTATCACATCTTCTCTCCGCACTTTGCATCACAGGTTAATTTGCAGCCCGACGGCATTTGAATAGTCAACAGAAGAGATGAAGTCATTATGACAACAGAGGAAATCGGTCGTTAGCTGAGAGAGGAGAGAGCTCCTACGGCCAAGTCATTAGAGGGAGAAGAGAAGAGGAAAGAAAGAGTGATCCAAAGAGCTGAGAGGAACCAAAATATATATATAAAAAAAAAAAAAAAAAACCAGGAGGAAAAAAGTCATTAGAAAAGGAAAGTGAAGGCTTGTAAAGTGCTCCGTGCGTCTTGGCGAGTGTTGGTTAACGTGCCTCGCTGAGCATCCAATCGGCTACCAGCCGCTCTGCAGAAGCAACATCTCTTTTTCTCTTCATCCTTTCTTTTCCATTCTTCCATTAAAGGCAACTGAGTTATATTCTTTGAGTTGTAAGCAAGTCAGGCCTGCTTGCTTCTTTCAAGGAATGATTGTAAAGATTTACAAAGAATATGTTTAGGTAATTTCCTCTCTAACTGGGACGTTTTGGGACTGATTGGTGGGATTGCTGTGGACGAAGTACACACAGAGATACACTGGTAAGAGCCAATGAGGTTTAACCATGTATCAGCTAATTTAAATAGCTCACGTTACTGTATTGTGTCAACTGTTAAAGGTGCAGTAGGTTAGCCTTATAAAACTAACTTTCTGTCATATTTGATGAAGCTGACCCTATGTTCTAGTAGAACTACAGGAAGCAGGTAACCTGGCACCACCTACAGCCTGTAGTGGGACTTACAAAAATCTACCGCTCCCTGTTCAGATGCACCAATCAGGGCCAGGGCGGGCGTGTCTAACTGTTCAGATGCACCAATCAGGGCCAGTGTGGGGGTCTAACTGCGTGTCAATCACTGCTCAGGCACACACATTCATTCTCCCTTGTGGGGGGAGGGGCTTAGGAGACCGTTTTGGGCTTTAGCAGAAAGGGGGGAGGGACTGACAAGTTCATGTTCACATTTTTTGGCTAAGTCCTGGATCTTCACAACCCTACCTACAGCACCTTTAACTTCATGTAATATTGTATGTGGCGTTTTCTTATGCAGGGTGCAAATGTTCCACCAAAAGAAGTTCCTTCCTGAGACTATTCAGCAGAGCCACCGTCACTGCGTCCGGAGCTCAGCGCCGCCCAAGACCACTGGGATTGGTTTAAAGAAATGCAAAACAACCCAGAGCTGGTATTTTTTTTGTCCTATCCCAATTCTCTAGTTTGGTGGGTGTGTCAGAGATGTGATCCAATCAGCGGAGACGTGTCTGTAAACTCGTGGTAATAAAAAAAGGCAGAACGCACACAACAGGATGTTCAACGCATCCCCGTTTGGGTTTTTTCTTTTTAAATGTGTTGCTAAGTTTTGTCGGGGCTGAACGTGGCCCATGAGGGCTGTGGTGTAGTGGTGTAGTCCACGTCAATGTTTATCAAATGGGGGTACGTGTCCCCATAGGGGTACTCTGGAGGACTGCAGGAGGTACTTTGGAGGACTGCAGGGGGTACGTGTCCCCCTAGGGGTGCTCTGGAGGACTGCAGGGGGTCCGTGTCCCCCTAGGGGTGCTTTGGAGGACTGCAGGGGGTACGTGTCCCCCTAGGGGTACTTTGGAGGACTGCAGTCTTTCAGTTCCAAGGCTGTAGTTACTTCTACTGTCTTTTTTTTCTCCAAGTTTGTTGCATTTTTTCAAAGTTTTTTGGCTGTTTTTGAAGTTTGTCACCTTTTTCTGAAGGCTCCGTCACTTGTTTTGACCTATTCTCGCCTTTCTTCCTTACTTCTTTCTACTGTCTTTTTTTTCTTCGAAGTTTTTATCTCTTTTTTCAAAGTTTTTGTCACTTTTTTCGAAGCTTGTCGCTTTTTGGATTTTTTTTTTATCACTTTTCTCATCCTAGTGTTGCCTTCCTTCTTTCTACTCTTCTTTTTGATGCTCTTCATTTCTTATACTGAAGTTGCATCGTTGAAACTGTATGACAATCTATATAAGCATATGAAGAAAAATTAAAAAGGAAGACCGGTGGGACCGGCCCGTTCTGGGAACGGCAAGGATTGCGCGTGGATTACATGTATAGAGCAACGGCTTATAGTACATTGTCCGCTCAATGTTTTTTTTTGTCCCCAACGGCTCCTTCCAGGCAGCGCTGCGACCGCTGCCTTCAAGGCACCTAACCCTAACCTTACCCCCAACGTTTTAACCCCAAAACCTAACCCTAACCAGTGCCTAATCCCAGGCAGCACTGCCTGGAAGGAACCGTTGGGCGCAAAAACCACCGATGAACACATTGTCCCATACTTGCAGCTTAAAATCCTTTTATCTGCTTTTACATTTTTAACTGTTTTTAACTGCTATTTACTGTTTCATTTCTTATACTGCACTGTAACTTTTAGTCTCGTATTTTATCTGTTTTTAATTTTTTCATCGTTTTTATGTAAAGCACTTTGAATTGCCCTGTTGCTGAAATGTGCTATACAAATAAAGCTGCCTTGCTGTGTTTTTTTCTAAGTTTTTATAATTATTTTCCAGGTCCAAGGCTGTTGTTTAGTAAATCTATCGCTGACATTGTTCTCCTCTTGTCCTCCCTAATTATTTGCGCTGGTTAGGGGGTACATGGCTTAAAAAAAAACTGTTCAAAGGGGGAACATTATTGAAAAAAACTGCAGTACAGTATACCCAATACAATACATTAGACTGCTCCACAGGTCTGGCAATGCGAGACTACTGACACCGTGTATGATTCCTGCCGCTCCACCAACACGTTCTCACACCCATCTCGTAAAATATGGACGCTTGGTCAGGCGCCTTTGTCGTTCTTATTGACGCTAAAAGTCTCCTTTAGCGCTATAAGTAAACGCGCTTGGTCGGGACTATTGCCGTCTCTTTAGCGCTATAAGTAAACGCGCTTGGTCGGGACTATTGCCGTCCCTTTAGCGCTATAAGTAAACGCGCTCGGTCGGGACTATTGCCGTCCCTTTAGCGCTATAAGTAAACGCGCTTGGTCGGGACTATCGCCGTCCCTTTTGACGCAGTTATGTTAAGGAAAGGGTCGTGGGTGGGCGTACGGTTCTGTGACATGCGGGAGGAAAGAAAAAAGCGACTATAGCAAGCTTAATTACATTAACCTAAAACTAACTTAATTAAAATGCCACAGCCCATACAGTTTTTTTTTAATTATTACTATACATTAAGAGAATAAATTGTTATGCAAGTACTTTTACTTTTAATACTTAAAGTACATTTAAAATCAGGTAGTTTTTACTTTTACTTAAGTAGGGTTTTCATTGTTGTACTTTTACTAAAAGTAAATATATCTCTGGTTATTTGTACTTTTACTTAAGTACCGAGAGTCAGTACTTCCTCCACCACTGCACACGGGTTATCAGGCTTCATATGAAACTGAAAAGCCGGCGTGCGGTTGGTGGTTGAGTGTGTGAGGTTTTGTTTTCTCCACTTTCCCGTGTGTTGCACAGTCCTCGCTCTGTGTTTCTAACCACCGGCGGTTAAAATGACTGACGGCCTCTTCTCGCTTCAAACCACAAGAACCACATCTGGGCAGCACATCGAGAACCTGCAGTGTGTGAACGAGTGTTTGTTTTTCTCTCAACGCACCCACGGTTGCCTCTGTGTGTGTGTGTGTGTGTGTGTGTGTGTGTGTGTGTGTCTTTGAACAGGAAACATTGTTTTTGCAGCGGGGAGTTTTTATTTTCATTTCATTCAACATTTCGACCGGACATTAAAACACATCTGAGACAATGCGGTATAAGGCAAAATATGTGTTCAACCACCACCTTAAAAGGTGCTCTAAGCGCTGTCACGCGTTTTTTAGGCTACAACATTTCTTGTCACATACAGAAAACATCTCCTCACTATCTGCTAGCTGCCTGTCCCCTGAACACACTGTAAAAAATATCTCCTCACTATCTGCTAGCTGCCTGTCCCCTGAACACACTGTAAAAAATATCTCCTCACTATCTGCTAGCTGCCTGTCCCCTGAACACACTGTAAAAAATATCTCCTCACTATCTGCTAGCTGCCTGTCCCCTGAACACACTGTAAAAAATATCTCCTCACTATCTGCTAGCTGCCTGTCCCCTGAACACACTGTAAAAAATATCTCCTCACTATCTGCTAGCTGCCTGTCCCCTGAACACTGTAAAAAATATCTCCTCACTATCTGCTAGCTGCCTGTCCCCTGAACACACTGTAAAAAATATCTCCTCACTAGGCGCTAGCTGCCTGTCCCCTGAACACACTGTAAAAAATATCTCCTCACTATCTGCTAGCTGCCTGTCCCCTGAACACACTGTAAAAAATATCTCACTAGGCGCTAGCTGCCTGTCCCCTGAACACACTGTAAAAAAAACTAGCCTCCGTTTTGTTTGAAAATACTTCGAACGTCAACAAGAAGTGCTGTCACCCAACATGGCTTAGAGCACCTGTAACATGAAGTATGTAGTGTGGTGCTGCAGAGACGTCCCCGCCAACAAACAGTAAAGAAAAAATCTTTGGCACAGATCCTCGCCAAAAAAAAAAAAAAAAAAAAATTCACACTATGATCGTTTTATTTTAATATTTTTCAATGGAAATGAGAATATATATTAAAAAAATGATAATTTCCTCTAATATTGTGAATCATTTTGCAATCGCAATATCAGTCAAAAAATGATCGCAATTAGATGTTTTCCTCATATCGTGCAGCCTTAAAATGCAGCCAAGTAATCTTGTGCACATCAGTTTTAATTTAAAAGAACTAAAATTAGGAATATATAAGGGTGGGGGGGGGGGGGGGGGGGTTCCCATCAGGGACCAGGGCCAGGACACTTGACCCCATACCGTACCAGGCCACAATTGAGTTTTGACCTGGTTATTAACCAAATTGAATACTCCTTCCTCTAAAACAGACCGACCAGATCCGGCTGTGCTACAGCCTTCGACCCGCGGTCTGAGCTTGGCGTTCGGCGCCCGACTGTCAGGAATGAGAGGCTTGGACCCAAAAATGCAGAGTTAGAAGGTATTTTATTAAACAAAAGACTTAGAACATAAGGTGTCCTGAGGAAGGAAGGCAGGCAGGCACAAACGAATGAACTGACAAGAGACAAAGACAGCACAGAGACTAAGGCTATGTTTACACGTGGCCGGCTATTTCATAAACGGACATTTCAACCTCTCCGTTTTAAAAAATAACATCGTGCACAGCTGTCAGTTTTCAGAAAAGTGTTCGTTTACATGTACCTGTGTATATATGCCGTCAAGAGCACGCCAGACCTGTAGGTGGCAGTGTAACGAGAAGCTCAAGCATACGTTAGCCAATCAGAATCCCCAAAATAGCAACAGCAACTAATCACTTCCTCTTTCTCTCTTTCGGCTGCCTAAACCTCCGTTTGTCTCAGTTTACACGCAAACGTGCAAATGAAGATTTCAAAAATATCCAATCCAATCGTTTTCAGAGGAGAATTCTCCGTTTGCGTGTAAACGAAGGGCACAAACGAAGGGAAATGTCTCCGTTTTTCAAAATAACCACGTACGTGTAAACAGGGCTTAAATACACAAATAAATGAGGGTGAAACAAGGAACAGGTGACATGAGGGCTCAGGAACAGGTGAAACACATCAAGGCGGGGCAGACCATCAGAAAGGCGGGAAAACACAAGGCAGGAAGTAAAGCAAGACATGACATGAGAGAGAGAGAGAGAGAAACTACAAAATAAAACAGGAAAACTACAACAGAAATCCACAATCGTGACACAGACAGCAGCGGCTCCTCCTCCGGCTCTTCTCTACACTGTAGCGACAAAACAAGCAAACGTAGAGGATGAAACATTACCAATGCAATGTTTGGCCTCGGTTTGTGGCAGACTTCGCTGTTTAGGCCTCCTTCCTCAAGAAAATGTTACGTTTTTTGATGAAAACCGTGTTGTGTCTTTGTGGGATTTTGTCTCTTTGTGTAGCCGGTTTGTGTATCTTTTTTAAAAAAAATAATTTGTTAACTTTGGGTGTTTTGGATCTCTGTGGTCATTTGGCGTCATCAACACGCCCACTCGCTCGCTGTCAATTCTCTTCCCGACCGGCTCATTCTGACAGGAAGCTGAACATTGAAGGAGGCAGCGTCCCCGGGGGCCCATGAGAAAGCGTGCGAGGCAGACAGCGGCGGTAGTGGCATTTTATTTCTCTCTCGCAGTATTCGAATATAAACGTCCATATTCGACGGTTTCTTTTCATAATTCGAATATATATTCAAACATAGAACATTTGTGGACCGCCCAAGTTGGCACTGGAGGTAAATTGGGCAGAATTATCCAATGTGACTGCAATTCCAAGAGGAAACTGGGCCAATGCAGCCAAATGTTGAATGCCCTAATACACGTTACACACATCCACGCACGTCCATCTGTCTGTGTGTGTATACAAGGGGTCCTTGTTGTGGTCCTCAAACTGCCAACTGCTATGAAATACGACGGACCAGACTGAGAATTTATTAGAGACGAGGGGATCTAGCTTGCTCTTCCGTTCTCCGTACGACACAGACACAAAGTGACTGCAGCATTACCTCAGGAGGGATCGGGTTTTCATTAGCGCGAGTAGATCATGTACAACAGGCCCGTCCGGACCAGTCCTCTGTCTGGCTGCACGCCTGCTCTCTCCTCCGCCGAACGCAAGGCAGAAAAAAAGACACGCGAAGGGGAAAATCAGCCCACAGAAACACACATATAACTCATGTGTTCTTACCTGCCAAGCCTCTCTGACCTAATGTCGCGTTACGCTGTTGACTGACACCGCGAGGGTCCGGCTCTGTGATTTTAAAAGGACACAAGACGACGTTTTGGAAATCTCTGCAGCGTTGAACCAGATTTTCTGAGCTGTTAGCGAAGACACAAATCCTGTAGCTGGTGCTACAGAAAGATGTGAATTATGTCAAGAGAAAGTGGCACGGGCGTAATAGATGACTGCAAACCGTGTCCTTCAGCACGCACTCCGGCAGTTTGCTGTTGAAGGTGAAGGATGGGGATGAGATGCAGTGCGTAGAAACTGAAAGCTGCTTCTGCCTGGTTTTGGTTCTGACCCTGTGGACAGCGACCAGGCCTTTCGCAGACGATCTAACCCCGATCTGTGCTGTGCTCTGGCTGTGCCACGGTTTTTGTTCTGTCCTCCGCCACGCGCCATACCACACCGGGAGCGTCTCGTGATACGTGTCCAGTGTCAATGTCATTTCCACGTTTCCCATTCATTTTTATGGGAGCAGCTGTGCAATGTATTTTGGGAGCGTCACGGGGACTTTGGAGAAGCGAGGTGTCAAGTCGCCCGCTCCTCATTTGCATAAAGTCGAATTCAGCCAACTTTATGCAAATGAGGAGCAGCCGGCTTGGCTCGACACCTCTCAAAAGCTTACTTTTTAAACTTTGTCTATCTGTGATGTCTTGTTGTTCCACCTCCAAGATTAATGTCTCGACTCTCGTTGTCCGTGGTGTTGTCGAGGAGAAGTATACGATATTGGTGGGGTGTCTTGTGGTAAATAGACTGGATGCTCTCGCTGTTTCACTTCCTGCCCCGCTGTCTTAACGCCCCGCGGCTCGGGTGAAAATAGACCTGGCGCGTATCTTTAGCGGAGCGGAGAGCTGATTCATGCACGCTTCTGGGCAGCGATTGTTTGCTGGGTCCACAGCGGTGCCCGTGGAACGCAACGCAGACGCGAGTGGTGGAATGGAGGGCTAACACTCACCTAGAGACTGGCATGGGGTACTTTCCATAAGATCATCATTCAATGCAAATCTAACCAGCTATTAGGGTAACTGAAATACAACCATTCCAGTCTCTAGGTATGGTGAAGGGGATGTGATGATGTGATGATGTGGGGGTATGGTGAAGGGGATGTGATGATGTGATGATGTGGGGGTATGGTGAAGGGGATGTGATGATGGGGGGGTATGGTGAAGGGGATGTGATGATGTGGGGGTATGGTGAAGGGGATGTGATGATGTGGGGGTATGGTGAAGGGGATGTGATGATGTGGGGGTATGGTGAAGGGGATGTGATGATGTGGGGGGTATGGTGAAGGGGATGTGATGATGTGGGGACCAAGGGAACTTTATCAGGATGCATAGTATCCTGGATCCATGAAATAACTGGCCTTTAAATATAACAATCTGCCTGCCTCTATGGGAATTTAACATAGGGGTGGACTGACTTATGCCCCCTGTATTTTAAGGAAGAACATTTATTTATTCACGATACATTATTCAATCACAAAGAAAATTGGTGTCCTTAAAGGTTGGATTTTTCCTCATTTTTTTAATTAAAGCATTAAGATCAATTTTTAATTCCTCTTTTTAGTCAACTTTAGCATGGGTGTCCTAATTTTTTCACATGACGTATACATGCAAGTTATTTTGAGGCAATTTGTTTAAGAAACCCATATTTCGGTTATAAAAAAACGTTGAAAACGGGTCAAATTTGACCCGAGGACAACACAAGGGTTAAATCAGAATCACCTATAAATGTGCAAACAAAAAATGAAGGGATCAGTTCAGAGTTCCTTCTATTATGTCAGAGTGTCCTCCCTAAAAAAAAAAAAAAAAAAAGGAGTCTTCCAGGTGGTGATGGTGACAAGCTTCAGTGCTCGTAAAACTGTCGGTTTGACAGTCTGAGTCATGTGTCAGCTTTATGGGACGTGCACTGTAGCACCTTTAACATCTATCCAAAATAAACGCTGCTGACATGTCGCTGAAACTAATACAACAGACACACACATGCAGGAAGGCTGCAGCTGATACCACACGACTGAACCGAAAGGTTTAGGGCTTCAATGCTGCATATATAACGTTGACATTTTTACACTATTCTGTTAGTTCAGACGTTTTAAAGTTAGTTTGTTTGTGTTATTGTGGGACTTTGGTGACTCCGAACTAACCCTTTAAGAACGTACAAGTGGTGTGTCTGTTGTTGTCTACTATCACACTCAGGGTGCGATAGTGAACCCAGCCTGTTTAGACCGAACAGGTGTACCTAATAAAGTGGCCGTTGAGTGTATATTTAATTCATACAGTCTTGTTTTTTTATTTTTTTGAGTTGGGGAACCCATATCGACAAATAATCAAAGAATTACATTTTAAATGTTCCTTTTTGTCACGTGAATCCCAGAATTTATTTGAAAGAAAGCGTCATGTTTGCCGAGAGGGAAGAACTGAGCTTGAAGGCCTCCCGTTTTACAAACTCATACTGGAATCCTTCACATGGCAGGTTAACAGTGCGTGACTTGAACGCACGCGAACGCACACGTGTGAGACGGGCACATGTCGGCCACACAGAGAGCCGGTCTGACCGCTGACTCAGTTTCCACGGAAACACAACCAGCCTCAGCAGCGAGCGGACGGTCGAGGTGAGCGATATTCTCACCTTGGTTAACAGAGGTGAGTGAGGGATGCGAACACTGAGGACTGCTGATCAAGGACTACTAGCAAGTCAGAAGCAGAGTATGAGGGCCCTGACAGTAGCTAGGTAAGGACTACTAGCCAGTCAGAAGCAGAGTATGAGGGCGTGTCCTGACAGTACCTAGGTAAGGACTACTAGCCAGTCAGAAGCAGAGTATGAGGGCGTGCCCTGACAGTACCTAGGTAAGGACTACTAGCCAGTCAGAAGCAGAGTATGAGGGCGTGCCCTGACAGTACCTAGGTAAGGACTACTAGCCAGTCAGAAGCAGAGTATGAGGGCCCTGACAGTAGCTAGGTAAGGACTACTAGCCAGTCAGAAGCAGAGTATGAGGGCGTGCCCTGACAGTACCTAGGTAAGGACTACTAGCCAGTCAGAAGCAGAGTATGAGGGCGTGCCCTGACAGTACCTAGGTAAGGACTACTAGCCAGTCAGGAGCAGAGTATGAGGGCGTGCCCTGACAGTACCTAGGTAAGGACTACTAGCCAGTCAGGAGCAGAGTATGAGGGCGTGCCATGCTAGCAGCTGGGCGAGCATTATAACGTGTGTTCCAAAGTGACCACGTTTGTCTCTGAAGTAAAGGCTGGACTACAATAGAGCTGTTTGGAGCAGTTTGTGAACAGTGGTTTCTGTTGGAGATGGTAAGTCCCTTTGGGGGGGACTTTGGGCTTTTTCACTTTGTAAACCTATAACATGCACAAAAAAAGATATATAACACAATAAAGGAAAGGGAGAAAGCCAAAAAGCATAATTTGAGCACTTTAAGATATAAACAACTATGAACATAATCAAGTCCATGTCAAGCCAAAAATATTCATACACAAACGCATGTGAACACAAACGGCAGCATTATCACGCTGTGATTTATTTTCCTGATATTTTTTAAATCCAACTCATGCTTCCCTGACTTTAAAGTGCTTTGTGCCAAACCGGTCGAAACAGCAACTTTTTATGTGATAACCTCAGTTTTATGTGAGGACAATCTGAACAGTAGTTTTTGTTGGAGCCGTTGTTGTGTCGTCTTTGTTTTGGTGGGTTTCCTCCGTACGTTAGCGACCCACCGAGCGGCCTCCAAAACTCTGGTTTGTCCATCTCGCCGGCTGAGACTGGAAGAACATCAAGAACCAGCCGAGCTATCGCCCCTCTGAGAGAGACCCAGGTACGGAGAGGGATGTGGGGGGAAGATTTTTTTATTTTTTTTTTTACAAGAAATGTCTGAATACCTTTTTTCTTTTCTTCCTCCTCTTCTCCATCATAACTTCGCCACATGGGGCTCCGAACTGCTCGTCTCATAAAAAGACCGGAGGACAGAAAGCTGGAGCAGCCAGAGGTGGAAGACATGACCTGTGAAAGACAAAGAGGGAAAATGTACTAAAACAGAACAAGCTCGGAAAGGAGTTTCATTCACGTCGTATGGAATTTAGAGCAGCGTTAAAAGTGAAAAAGGTCCAAATTTTTTTGATTGCAATTAAAAAAATTGCAATAATTTGGGCGCCCGGATAGCTCAGTTGGTAGAGCGGGCGCCCATAAGTAGAGCTTTACTGCGGCCCTTTGCTGCAGGTCATTCCCTCCTCCTCTCTCCCCTCTCGTCTTCAGCTGTCCTGTCAAATAAATGCCTGAAAATGCCCACAAAATAATCTTAAAAAAAAGAAAAGATTGTTGATAATTAAAGCTATAGTGTGCAACTACATAGGTGTAATTAACGGCAGGAATAGAGGGGTGGAGGGGTTACAGTCCCCCCCCCCCCATAATCAAAACTAGGCTTTTTTCCGAACTTTTTTGGACATTTTCGTTGCTTTGTTTCGACGATTTATTTCAGCGTTGTTGTCGCCTTTTTCTGACATTTGTCGCCTTTTGATGTTTTACCGGCAATTTCCACTGACTGCAGAACGTCCGCGTCCCGACTCCGTCCCAGCTCGGGCGGTCCCCAGCCCTCCGGAGCCGATACGCAGAGCTTCTATTTTTGCCGGACGCCAAAGACCTCCGCAGCAATTCAGCACGGGGCAGATAGTGCGGGACAGGAAGTCGAGCACAGAAACAAAATAAAATCCACCCCAAAGAAAGAACCCCAAATCTGATATGGAAACTTTTTGAAAATAGGTCAAATTTGACCCGACGGCAACTGGACCAATCCCATCAGTCCCTATGACACAAAAACATGAGAAAATAGGTTGAAAAATACCACGGTTACCCTTTATCATCCCTCATTTCTAAATGAGCTTTGTGCCCATTGTGAGTAGGGGGTCAGCCCAATGGTCCCACATTTCTAAGATTTTTTTTTTCACTGAAAATTAGGCCCTATGTTCCCACATTTCTAAGATTTTTTCTTAAAATTAGGCCATATGTTCCCACATTTCTAAGATTTTTTCTTAAAATTAGGCCCTATGTTCCCACATTTCTAAGATTTTTTCTTAAAATTAGGCCCTATGTTAGGGTTAGGGTTACATTCCGTCTGTAGTCCATTGCTACTGGATAGTAGGTTGGGTGTAATTGGCTACCAAATTGGGAGAAAGGGGGATGAAATCTGATACAAATGTATGAAAAAGTAAATGTGGGAACATAGGGCCTAATTTTCAGTGAAAAAAAAAATCTTAGAAATGTGGGAAAATGGGGCTGTGGGAACATAGGCACGCTCCCGTGAGTAGTACAGTGACATCTGTCCCAGCGTTCTGACGGTGCAAATGAATTATTTCCCTGACAGACAAAGGCTGAATGTGTCTCAGTGATGTGACGTCTGTCCGTGGAGCTGGACGGACGCCAGTGGCGATGGTTCGCCTTTGTTTTGACTGAGTAATGCTCTGGGAAAAGACTTCCTGTGGGCCGACGCTGGGATGCTTGTAACGTTACTCAAATGTCACCGAATCACAGACTATTTTCTGGGAGTCAGCAGTGTGAAGAGGTTTTCAGCCCCCGTGTGATTTTCAGCATTTTTTGCACGTTTTTGCAGTCGGCCTGCAGCCGAGTAGATAATCATTCTGATATTGCCATTCATATCTGATTGCACTTGACATAAATGATTCTGCACACAGATCTCGGTCTGCAGCACTCGGACGAGAGACGTCCGGAAAAAAACTAATTATTCATCACGTAAACGTGCACGCTGGACCATATAGAGTCAAATTTGGACATGTTTTCTTTGCTTAAGCTACAAAAGTTCCTCTCAGAACTCCTCTCTTATTGTAATTTTTGTGCAGTTCGGATTGCCTTTCTTTCTTTCTTTCTTTCTTGATGCAATTTAATTCCCACAGTTTCATACAAAAAGTGAACAGCCTTCTTCGGTATTTGGAAACAGACAGACACAGATAAGTTAATGAGGACAAGTGACGCATCAAAATTCAGATGTTGAAGGGAGGGGGGAAAAGCAGTCGCTGGCTGTTCCCAGGAGGCTGAGAGCAGCCATTGTGACAGTGGAGAGGAGGGGGGGGGGAAAGGGATTTTCCTCTGTGGAATTCAAACTATTCGGTGACAAACGGAGCAGGAGAATGTGAATCATGCAGAAAGTCGCACAGAGTGGGAATCAGAGGAGCGGCGGAGATGTTACAGAAATCAGGGAGGAAAGGAAGCAATGCAATCACCGCGTGCACTGGGCAGCTTCACAATCGTCTTACTTTGTGTCTGACTGCTTAGTCGGAACAACTAGGGCTGTCAGATTATCGCACGTTTTTTTCATCTGTTCTAAACCTACTTTAAAAAGGGAAAGCGAAAAAGTCTCCAAGTTGGCGACGTTGTCCCCAGCGGTACTAAAGGAATTTGCGTTAACTCGTTATCACGTTCATTTTTGACAGCCCTCGTCGGAACGTTGTCTTTTTCGGAATAAGGGCAAACAACTGAATATTGTGTGCATGTAAACGTAGTCACTGTTTATGGAGGAGTACCTCATTAAACCCCCCATTACAAAATATCCGAACTATCCCTTTAAAGTGTAAAGTAGCAATGTAGAAAACAGTAGTTGCAGTAGCCTGAGGGACTGCAGAGAATCTGGACTTCTTCAATGTTTCCAGTCGAGATCCAAACGTGAAACACAGTCATGTCATCTGAGACCGAACTCATTAAAGACAGTACTCGTGTTTTTCGGAGCCAAACGGTAACTCAGTATTTGAACTGAAGTGCTGCTGGAAAAGAGCAAACGGTGATGTCATGCAGGTTCAGCCGGGCGGCTTTTCCAAATGCATCATCATCACCTTTATCGTTACTGCTGCTGTTGGACAACACTCTCCGTTTTGGAGATACAAAAAAATAAAAATCGCCTACACACTCGGTCCTCAGAGTCAGGGGACTATTCTGCTGATACCTGCAGGAAAATTCGCCAAAGTGGTAGCCAAACACCAAGGCCACATGCACTTTGATGCACAGTTGAGTTTAAACTGAGCTAGAAGCTTAGACATTTGGGGATTTGGATCGTCTCTCCTTAAAAGGAATAATTCAACAATTTGGATGTTCATTCACTTTCTTGCTGAGAATAAGATGAGAAGCTACAAGCAGCCTTTTAGCGTAGCTTAGCATTAAAGCTATAGTGCGTAGTTTCTGTCTCCCCCATGAGGAATTCAAAGTAATGACAACAACACTGTCGGCGCGTCCACATGACGCAAGCCTTCCGTGATCGTGCACGCATTGTTTATTGTTCATATATATATATATAGCTTTCTGCTTATTTTTTGCCGGCTCAGCCATGACGATAGTATGAAAAACTCCATCGCTACCTTGTTAGCCGGTTCCTGAATGGCCAATATGTGTGCAGTGCCGTGAAGCAATTCGTTACATCGCGAGACCTGATATCACCCGATCCTTCCTACTATATATACTGAGGACGGCCAAAAGTTGCAAGGGTGGTTTTTCCGCTCACAGGCGCTAGGAGGGAGCGAGACGGACCACCATTCAACTCGAAAAAAAGTCATATGAACCATTCTAATGACTCCGAAGCCGTTCAGTTAAGGTAAATTAAGCTAAAAAACCTGCATAGTTCCCCTTTAATATCAAAAAGCACAAGCGTAAAGAGAGGACCCAACCTGTTTTTTCTCCCCCTCCTGACATTTGGATGTGTGTTCGTCTGAGGTTACAGTTTCTCTCTTAGCTCACAGAATTCCTTTTATATCCAAAGTAAAGAAGCTGATTTACATTTTAAATATTTATTCATTCATTTCCGCACACTTCTCCAAACAGGGGCAGAGAATTTCTTGCTGAAATAAGTGAATTACAGCACAGTGCAGGCACTTGTTTGAATCAAGACAGGGTGAATAGAACTAAGGCAACTATCAAGATGTCCCCAGGTTTCCACAAGTTAAAGTTAAAGGACAATTCTGGCGCAAAAATGAACCTAGGGGTTAATAACACGTGTACCGAGTCGACCGTTCTCTGGGATGTTTTCATGCTAATCGAATGTGACCAGTTTCATTGCAAACCGCTAACTATATACAGGCGGGCGCCATCTAGGGAAAACAGTTGCGATCAGTCGAACGACGAATGCCGTACAACCAGTAACCAGTAACATAGCTCAAGCACGACGTTTGACTGATCGCAACTGTTTTCCCTAGATGGCGCCCGCCTGTATACGTGAACGGTACTTTCTAATCTATCTTTTTAACAGTCTGTACACTTAAAAAGTTCTCCATGCTTCTGTTTACATGTAGGGACCCTCATTATGCTACCGTGGAAGTGTGGTGCTATTTTGAGCCTCGTTAGTGGTAGAAATAGAGATTTCTTTTTACTTTACCCGTGCCCCGACGACTAGCGTTATAAGCTAATTAGCGGTTCGCAATGAAACTGGTCACATTCGATTAGCATGAAAACACATCCCAGAGAACAACTCGGTACACATGTGGTATTAAGCCCTAGGTTCATTTTGCGCCGGATTTGTCCTTTAAAGCTTTTTGATATTAATGAAAATCCGTTACATTCAAGTCGTTGCCAAATGAGTTGCTACGAAGCTAATTAAGACCATTAGCTTCACACGACTCTCTGGATGACTATGTTCAGAAGATCGTGGCGTCCGCTGACTTTCGCGCGCAGAAACTCGAGTGAAGATAACGACCCCAAGGCCACATGCACTTTGATGCACAGTTGAGTTTAAACTGAGCTAGAAGCTTAGACATTTGGGGATTTGGATCGTCTCTCCTTAAAAGGAATAGTTCAACAATTTGGATGTTCATTCACTTTCTTGCTGAGAATAAGATGAGAAGCTACAAGCAGCCTTTTAGCGTAGCTTAGCATTAAAGCTATAGTGCGTAGTTTCTGTCTCCCCCATGAGGAATTCAAAGTAATGACAACAACACTGTCGGCACGTCCACATGACGCAAGCCTTCCGTGATCGTGCACGCATTGTTTATATATATATATATATATATATATATATATATATATATATATATATATATATAGCTTTCTGCTTATTTTTTGCCGGCTCAGCCATGACGATAGTATGAAAAACTCCATCGCTACCTTGTTAGCCGGTTCCTGAATGGCCAATATGTGTGCAGTGCCGTGAAGCAATTGGTTACATCGCGAGACCTGATATCACGCGATCCTTCCTGATGCTGAGGACAGCGCTGCGCCGGCCAAAAGTTGCAAGGGTGGTTGTTCCGCTCACAGGCGCTAGGGGGGAGCGAGACGGACCAAGCTTGAAGATCACGGAAGGCTTGTATCATGTAGACGCGCCGACAGTTTTGTCGTCATTACTCAGTATTCCTCATGGGGGAGACAGAAACTACGCACTGTAGCTTTAAGACTTTTTAAGACCTTTTTTTTTTTAACCATTTTAGAATGAAATTTAATCCCAACTTCATAAAACACACTGGCAAAAGTATGTTGGATATAATGAAATATCAGAAAGGATTTTAGGCTACACAAATAATTGTTAACCAAGTACTTAGCCTAAACTTAATACAACATTTTATTGTGGTACTCACTACATACAGTACATGTGATGAAACAATGAAGGAGTTATTTAATCTAATGAAAGGACAAATGTTAGACCTTTGTGAACGAAATGTAAGACTTTTTTAAATGTTTGGGATTTTTTTTGGGTGGAACAGGTCTATTTAGTGTATCTGTTCCTTTCTTTTCGTATGAATGAAAATAATTCACGTTAAAAGGGTAGGTGTGATAAGCTCAGGCTGCAGCCTACACCTTCTCGGTCCTGTTTGTTTCTCGTATATAATAATAATAATAATAATAATAATATGTTTAAGTGTTGTTTATTAGCAGTGCATTGAATGTTGTAAGTTACAAATGGCCAAAAAATAAAAAGAAACTAACATGTGAGATAGGGCATTTGTGCTGTATTCATGTGCTGTCGGAATAATTGGAAGAAGTAGTTCCCGACTGGGAAAATTCACACTTCATTAACATTTTTGAGACAGGGAATGTTTGGGCAGCGGCACTGCACTCTGAGTGCCCTTGTTGTTGTCTCTCGGTTATCAATCACGTTGACACTACATATGTTGTTCATTTTGTGTCTCCCGCTGGAAGTCAGAAAAAACTAAATATTTCATGTCATTTAAACCAAAGCCACAAACACAACGCGCCGTTGTGTGTTCAGATTCCTCCGGCTGATCCAAAGGTGACAGACAGACACCAAGCTATGTTTTAAGTTCTGCGTTTGGTGTGTTTAAACCTGGGAAAAGGAAACTGACTTAAGGCTAATATTGACTTTATATGCTGGACAGCTTGATGAATAACATCTTTATTGCACACACAGAGACACACAGACACACACACACACACACACACACACACACACAGAGAGAGACACAGAGACACACACACACACACACACACAGAGACACACACACACACACACACACAGACACACAGAGAGAGAGACACAGAGACACACACACACACAGAGACACACACACACACACACAGAGAGACACACACACACACAGAGAGACAGACACAGAGACACACACACACAGACAGACATACACACACACACACACACAGACAGACATACACACACAGACAGACATACACAGGCAAACACACAGACCCACACACATGTACACTTGCAGACACAGACAAACACACACAAAAACACGCTACACACACACACACACACACACACACACACACACACACACACACACACACACACACACACACACACACACACACACACACACACACACACACTTTGTGGAGGAAGTGAGTTTTATTAACACTGCTGCTAACTCCATCACGGTCCCAACATTTTGCACTCCTGCATGTTTTGATTTAACTTTAATGTTAGTTAAAGTCTGCGTGAGCGCATCCCTAACCCTTCTTGAGCTCTCATCACAATGTGACGGTCTTCTCTCTGTCAGAAAATATCATTTACAGAACAATTTAAGGTCTAAAACAGGGCTTCTCAAAGACCAAGGTCTACATCCAGGCCAAACGGCAAGTCAATCCAGACCTCGTGTTATGAACACAAAACCTAATGAAAGACTTTAATAGAAACTCTTTCTCTTTTTAAACACATTTTCTATCAATCAATTTACTGTCGGTAACGATGAATACACAGCAGCGTTGTAACACCGTTCGTAGGGACGGGCTTTATTTTGTGTGGTGTGAAAAAAGTTCTGAATAAATAATGACATTTAACAGGATAAACAGGTTTACAACTCAAGTTATTTTTTGAGTTATTACAGAGACTAAGTCGTTTTTACAGAATTCCACATACAAGAGAACTAGACTTGAATGTTTGTTACTTACAAAGTTATAAGTAAGTTGATCAAACGTTTTGTTGTTGCCAATCGTTCTGGACTTCTGACCTTGCGGATCTTTTGAGCGATACGTTTTGAGAACCCCCTGATCTAAAAAGTCGAACATTTTGATTATTATCAGCTGCGAAAACACAAAATCATATTTGGTCTTCACCTCGATTTGGCACAACAAAGACTGAACAAGGATTGTATTGACTTCATTAAATGTGAAACATGTTGACACAGAAACATGTAACTTTACTGAACACACACACACACACACAGAGACACACACACACACACACACACAGAGACACACACACACACACACACACACACACACACACACACACACACACACACACACACACACACACACACACACACACAGGTTCCTGTGTTACATTAGAGATGCATATTTCACCCCCAAGCTGTTAAAATCATCAGAGCAAACCTCAACATCTGGCTGACAGGGAGGGGGGGGGCAGGGGGAGACACATTTATTGGGGACACATGACTGCATCGCACACACCCCTGAAATTCCCCTCCCCCCCCACCTCTGGAAAAACAGCTGTCAGGCTAATGGTTCCCAGGTGAACGCCCCCCCCCCCCCTCTTTGTTTACATTTTGCCTCTCTATCAGTCCTACTTTTTTTCAATAGATACATCATCGTCGCAAAAGACAAGTACAGATGCAAACTGAATTCATTTACACTCACGTAACTGTAATTGAGGAGTTTTTGTGTAGTTTTACTTTTTAAAAGTAGTTTTTCAAATCTGTACTTTTTACTTTTACTTAAGTATGTTTGGTTTGTAAGTATTGCACTTTGCTACATTTCAAAAAGTAACTGTGGGAACATAGGGCTGTGGGAACATAGGGCTGTGGGAACATAGGGCTGTGGGACCATTGGGCTGTGGGACCATTGGGCTGTGGGACCATTGGGCTGGGGGAACATAGGGCTGGGGGAACATAGGGCTGGGGGAACATAGGGCTGGGGGACCATTGGGCTGTGGGACCATTGGGCTGTGGGACCATTGGGCTGGGGGAACATAGGGCTGGGGGAACATAGGGCTGGGGGAACATAGGGCTGTGGGACCATTGGGCTGTGGGACCATTGGGCTGTGGGACCATTGGGCTGTGGGACCATTGGGCTGGGGGAACATAGGGCTGGGGGAACATAGGGCTGGGGGAACATAGGGCTGGGGGAACATAGGGCCGGGGGAACATAGGGCTGTGGGACCATTGGGCTGTGGGACCATTGGGCTGGGGGAACATAGGGCTGGGGGAACATAGGGCTGGGGGAACATAGGGCTGGGGGAACATAGGGCCGGGGGAACATTGGGCTGGGGGAACATAGGGCTGTGGGACCATTGGGCTGTGGGACCATTGGGCTGTGGGAACATAGGGCTGTGGGACCATTGGGCTGTGGGAACATAGGGCTGTGGGAACATAGGGCTGTGGGAACATAGGGCTGGGGTAACATATGGCTGTGGGACCATAGGCACGCTCCCGAGAAGACAATGCTTTGGTATATCAAACACTTTGCAGTGTTCAGGTCTTTCCATTTAATCAATGTTGAGGTAACTTGAGGTAATTTCCACATTTGATGAACATAAGGGCAGATGTGGTTTTCCAGATAATAACGAGGCATGACAGAGCAGCTCCGTTATGGGATGAAATGGGGGGTTTTTCGGGAGGGAACATTGAAGTGGTCACGGTGGCTGGAGCAGCAGTGGAAAATAAAAGCATGTGGGTACAAGCGAGGTGGCTGCGCTGCGATGAGTTTTATATGACGGACAGTAATGCGCTTGCCGTTTGGAAACGTCCTGCTCGTTGTGGTAATGATGCATGAGATGGGGAGAAGCATCGGCGGAGATTAGAAGTGAATAACAAAAGCAGCTGAAAGGGAGCGAATGAGCTTTTGAATGGCTTCGTAATGGGATGGATCCAATTTAGTTGGGAAACCGGCGCCATGAAATGAGAATTGTTCCATCGCAAAGGAATAAAAATAAATGACATCTGCTTGTACACATTGGCTGGTAGCACAAAGTCAAACCTAATTAGTTTTTTTTTTTTTAAAAGACTGTTGTGGAGAACATTATTTGAAATAAGAGTGTAGTTGCTCTGAATGATGAGCCACATGCAAATTGCTTCTGTAAAGTGGAGACACTTGAGACATCTCGAATGAATCAAGAATAATTCCAGCATTAAATTCTCCATTCGCTTAATGTTCAAAGTGCTTCCACAACGCAGAGATGTTATTTCTATTACAACCCCGCCCAATAATCAAAACTGGGCTTTTTCCAGAGTTTTTGTTGCTTTTTATGGACGTTTTGTCACCTTTAAAAAAAAAAAAAAATTAGACTTTTTCTTTAACGTTTTCGTCGCATTTTTCAAGGTTATTTTGGACAATTTATTTCAACGTTTTCATCCCGTATCAAGGGTTTTTTGGACAGTTTTTGTTGTCTTTCTGGAGGTTTTTTTTTCGAAGTTGTTGCTTCTTTCTGAGTTTTTGTTGCCTTTTTTGAGTTTTTTTTTCAAAGTATTTTTCGCCTTTTGACATTGTTTTTTTCCGACAATTTTTTCGAGGTTTTAAAGATCTCAAGTCCCCTAATGTTGAACCCAAAGTTACGCCCTTGGAATCCAGACCATCAAAGATCAAGTTAAGCACCAACGAAAGAATTTGTAACAAAATATGAAGGTAATTTATAGATAATGTAAAGAGACAAAACGATTGAAACTGTTTTACGTGCTCAAATTGCCCATTCACAACCCACTAAGGTAGCTGAAACCACAACAAACACGCATGCAGAATGTTCCGGGCCTTTAGAGAAGGGGCGCGCTGGTTGTCCGCTTCTCATTTGCATAAAGTTGAATCCAGGCCACTTTATGCAAATCAGGGGCGTCCAGCTTGATTCGCCGCCTTTGAAAAACTCCTGAAATTTTTTTTAAAACTGACTGTTGTTGATATAAAATTAAGACATATTTAGCATCTCAACGTGTTCTCATGAACAGGTCCTTATGATGTAGTATGAAAATGTAGGCACAGCAATACGTATGATATCCTACGAAACATGGCGACCGCAGGCTGGTCACGTGACGCCGGCTACAGAGCTCCGTGACGCCGAGTGGAAGTTGCTAGCTATGTTTATCCGTCACAGAGCTCCGTGACGGCGAGCGGAAGTTGCTAGCTATGTTTAGCCGCCACAGAGCTCCGTGATGTTGGCTACAGAGCTCCGTGACGCCGAGTGGAAGTTGCTAGCTATGTTTATCCGTCACAGAGCTCCGTGACGGCGAGCGGAAGTTGCTAGCTATGTTTAGCCGCCACAGAGCTCCGTGACGTTGGCTACAGAGCTCCGTGACGGCGAGCGGAAGTTGCTAGCTATGTTTAGCCGCCACAGAGCTCCGTGATGTTGGCTACAGAGCTCCGTGACGCCGAGCGGAAGTTGCTAGCTATGTTTAGCCGCCACAGAGCTCTGTGATGTTTCAGTTTAAATAACCAATTTGCTGCGTTTTGTTGAGGCTGAACGTTGCCCTGTAGGCTACACGAGCGAGGAGGGGAGACAAATACACTGTTTTTCTTACGTTTTTGGCAGCTGTGCAGGTGTAACAGTTTCCCTCCTGATTGCATGTTTTTGTCACTTCTTCTGTTCGCTCGGAAAGCTTTTGCACAGAAATGTCCACAGTTCCACAGTTTTTCATTAGTTGTGAATAAGATTCACTAAAATGATCACGAGGTGATTGCTTGAGTTTTCTAGTAACACCATGGTGCTGGTTTTTTATTGAATCCGTTTCAGTTTGTTTTGTGCTCTGCAACACAAAACCCCAGTGAAAAAAAGGAGCGTTTTTAGAGTTTTAGCTTCTTTTTTCAATTACTACAGACCTGCCAAAGGCAACTCCTGCTTAAAATCACTGTAGTTTGGAGTTGGATTGCAGGTTCAATCTCCTGCAGATGACCTGTGATGAGGGCAGGAAAAGATCGGACTTAATTTGTCTTTTAAAAAAACAGATTATCGCTGATTTACACGCTCCTGCTGCCAGACACTCACTACCTTCTTTTCCACTCACTTTCTTACTCTGTCTCTCAGTTAATCCAGTTTTCAGTTGGATCCAGTTTTCATCCAGTGACAATATTCCACCTCAACCCAAACACAGAACATCTTCTTCTGTCTTTTTCATCACCGCAGCAGATAAGACGCCCAGCCCGTTAAAAAAAAAAAAAAACAAGATTTCCACATCATCAATCAGTCTGCTCTTTCCACTGTTGCCAGAATGAGATTCCTTGTTGTTTATTTCCAACAGGAAATGTCAGATTGTCAGCAGCTTTGAGGAGGTGCAGGCCAAGGATTAAACTGTCCCAGTTAGCATCCCGCTGCGAAGAAAAAAAACTCACATTTCACTCACTGGAGTTCTGCAGTTTAACTTAAGACATTTAATGACTAAAAAGTATTCTGTCCTCATCAAACGGTCCATTGTTAAACTCGGCAGATAGAGTCCAGTAAAGACCTGGAGGCCGGACTGGTTTCTCCCGCTTTACTGGTAAAACTGAAACAGTAAAGTAAATCCGAAAGATTAAGGGTCTGGCATTGAGTAATGAAAATGGCCCAACTCGAGCGGCGGCACCAGGCATGCATTTGAAAATCTCACTGCACGCAATTGGATAACACTACAACCAATCACAACAACACACAGGGTGACGCATCCAGAGCCCCATACGCTTAGCTACCAGAGGAGCTAACTGGTAGATTAATCTCTTAGCTACCACAGGAGCTAACTGGTAGATTAATCTCTTAGCTACCAGAGGAGCTAACTGGTAGATTAATCTCTTAGCTACCAGAGGAGCTAACTGGTAGATTACACTCTTAGCTACCAGCGGAGCTAACTGGTAGATTAATCTCTTAGCTACCAGCGGAGCTAACTGGTAGATTACACTCTTAGCTACCAGCGGAGCTAACTGGTAGATTAATCTCTTAGCTACCAGCAGAGCTAACTGGTAGATTAATCTCTTAGCTACCAGAGGAGCTAACTGGTAGATTAATCTCTTAGCTACCAGAGGAGCTAACTGGTAGATTATACTCTTAGCTACCAGAGGAGCTAACTGGTAGATTACACTCTTAGCTACCAGAGGAGCTAACTGGTAGATTACACTCTTAGCTACCAGCGGAGCTAACTGGTAGATTACACTCTTAGCTACCAGCGGAGCTAACTGGTAGATTAATCTCTTAGCTACCAGCAGAGCTAACTGGTAGATTAATCTCTTAGCTACCAGAGGAGCTAACTGGTAGATTATACTCTTAGCTACCAGAGGAGCTAACTGGTAGATTATACTCTTAGCTACCAGAGGAGCTAACTGGTAGATTATACTCTTAGCTACCAGAGGAGCTAACTGGTAG
>CM042330.1:3086308-3148808 GCA_023566125.1 Zingel zingel
GCCAACTTTTATTATTTTAATATCTTAGTATTATATGCTAAAAAGGTATGTATAAAGGCTGTAGGCCACCCTACAATGTTATTGTAGGCCCAGTTTAATATGCAACTTCATTTAAAACAAAATATGTAGTAGGGGGTCCCTGCTCAGTCTCTCTTTTAGATAAGGGTCAGACACTTAGAATATTAATCTGAGTCTGTCAGCGGCCAAATGAGCACTTTCGTGAAGGTAAATACAAGCTGGACAATCGCCCTATTATTAACTTACACTGTAGCTTGTTTCTCCGCTGCCGACTGCAGCGATCTCACTTAATACTGGACCAATGTCAAAGATTGTTGTTCCCATCAATGACTTAGACACAAAAACATAGGAACATAGGGTCCAGGTTTAAAAAAACAAACAAAAAAAAAAAAACGGTAGTTACCCTTTAAGACCCCGCGGAAACCCTGATACAGTACACGCATGAAGACGAACGCTACCTAGAGAGTCAACAGAAATGTCGGCTGGGAGAGCGTTCTCCCCTCAGGTAAAGGTGCTGCCCTCCACCTCACATCCCCTCAGGTAAAGGTGCTGCCCTCCACCTCACATCCCCTCAGGTAAAGGTGCTGCCCTCCACCTCACATCCCCTCAGGTAAAGGTGCTGCCCTCCATCCTCACATCCCCTCAGGTAAAGGTGCTGCCCTCCACCTCACATCCCCTCAGGTAAAGGTGCTGCCCTCCACCTCACATCCCCTCAGGTAAAGGTGCTGCCCTCCACCTCACATCCCCTCAGGTAAAGGTGCTGCCCTCCACCTCACATCCCCTCAGGTAAAGGTGCTGCCCTCCACCTCACATCCCCTCAGGTAAAGGTGCTGCCCTCCACCTCACATCCCCTCAGGTAAAGGTGCTGCCCTCCACCTCACATCCCCTCAGGTAAAGGTGCTGCCCTCCATCCTCACATCCCCTCAGGTAAAGGTGCTGCCCTCCACCTCACATCCCCTCCATCCCCTCAGGAACATTTTATCAACCTGCAGACACATGTTTTTATGACTCGGACCTTTATTCCACAGCAGCTCACCGAGCTTTTCAAACGTTAAACATTTACAGCTCCACAGTTAGAAGGTGAAACTGAGAGTGGAGGACCTCAGGGGGGGGGGGGGGGGGGATCTGCAGCTGGCTCGGGTTTCTCTCGGGCTCAGACGTCTAAACGAGAAAACAAAACGTCCAGAAATCGGCTCCGATTTCACAGAGAAAAGAAAACATGCCGGAGAGGAATCAGGTTTTCAAGCTTTCTTCATTATTAGAGTAATCCAGTGACACCTGTCTGCAAAGAGGAGCTGCTATTCGCATAATAACAACGCCAAAGGCACCTGACCAAGCGTCCGTATTTCACGTGACGCGAGTGAGAATGTGTTGGCGGCCGATGGCATCAAAGTGGGCACCTCTGTGGGCTAACGTACATACAGGGGGAGTGCATTAAATGTAATAAAATGTTACTTACTCCAGATCTATCTCACCTTTCTGCTGGTGACGTCCTAGCGCGCCACCGTTGAGAGCGTGCTGCACAGGGCGATACGGTCAGCAGGGAGTTCAATTCCAAGATTTCAATCTGCCTGCCGCTCGTGGCTGGAATGCTCTGCAAAAGACTCTCAAACTGGACAAACTAAATTTCCATTTCATCCTTCAAAACAGTCATATCATCCATGCTCACTGACATATGCAGTTGCTTCTTGTAGAAATATTTCTAGATGTGTTATTCTCAGTATTAAAAGGTCTCATGGCATGAAAATGTCACTTTATGAGGTTGTTTAACATTAATATGCGTTCCCCCAGCCTGCCTCTGGTCCCCCAGTAGCTAGAAATGGTGATAGGTGTAAACCGAGCCCTGGGTATCCTGCTCTGCCTTTGAGAGAATGAAAGCTCAGATGGGCCGATCTGGAATCTTCCCTTTATGACGTCATAAGGGGAAAGGTTACCTCCCCTTTCTCTTCTTTGCCCGCCCAGAGAATTTGGCCCACCCATGAGAAAGAGAGAGAGAGAGAGACACATGACTTTCAAACAAGCAAAGTGGCAGTTGGTCAAGGCCACACCCACTTGATGGCCGAGCACACAGCTGATGGCCGAGCACACGGCCGATGGCCGAGCACACGGCCGATGGCCGAGCACACGGCCGATGGCCGAGCACACGGCTGATGGCAATTCTCCGCCCCCTCGTCAAAGCAAGGCGACAAAAGCACAAAGCAAGCCGATCCACTTTTCCATGTTGATAAGAGCATTAAAATGAGAGAAAAAAAATAAATAATGGGACAAAAAGAAATCGAGGGACATTTAGAATAGATAAAAAAAGTGCGATTAATTGCGAGTTAACTATGACATTAATGCGATTAATCGCGATTAAATATTTTAATCGTTTGACAGCACTAATTTATATTGCACCCTTAAAAACAACCATAGTTGACCAAAGTGCTTAACAAGCTCAAAAAATCCAAATGGATGATATACACCAACAATACACAAT
Source organism: Zingel zingel (assembly GCA_023566125.1). Classification (NCBI taxonomy): domain Eukaryota; kingdom Metazoa; phylum Chordata; class Actinopteri; order Perciformes; family Percidae; genus Zingel; species Zingel zingel. Next base: position 3,088,803 of record CM042330.1, read on the forward strand.
AGAAAATAACCAACAGTAGAAAAAGGAGTTTCCCCTACCACTGTTTTGGGGGGTCGCGTTCGTTACCTTCCTCGGTCTCTGTGTTGGCGTTCTAACCTCCGGCTGATTTGTGAGGACTATGGTTAACTGTTCCTCAGATCTCTGCAGGGTAAATCCAGACAGCTAGCTAGACTATCTGTCCAATCTGAGCTTTCTGTTGCACGACAAACTTACTTTTGAACGTACACATGTTCCACCAAAACAAGTTCCTTCCAGAGGCTATTTTGCAGAGGCACCGTGGCTCCGTCCGGAGCTTAGTCCCGCCCCAAGACGATTGTGATTGGTTTGAAGAAATGCCAATAAACCAGAGCACGTTGTTCACCCATCCCAGGAATGCTGTGTGGACTCGCCAGACCTTCCTCCGCAGCTCTGTGGAGGAAGGAGTACTTATATAAAACGGGTTAGACTGAGAATATAAATAATGAAACCGACAGAAACACTGCAAGCGGATTAACTTCCATGAAAACACGACAGGAGAAGTGAACGTTAGTTTATTATAATATCTTTATCAAACGCTTCGTTTTTCCTACAAACATAAAAGGCAGAAGTTTGAATGTGTCATTTCATCAGGGAGGATGGAATTAGAAAGATGTATTTACAGATTTAAATAAAAAAACAAAACAACAACAAAGACGTATTTACATGCGTGCTGCTGGAAAAAAATCCTTGATAGTCTGATAGTAAAAAACCAAACATGAAACTAGTGAATATATCTCTGATCGGGTCGGCGGTTCTTAACTGGATACACATTCTGCCTCGACCAATCAAACGCCACGATGGCATTTTCATCTTTTTTTTTTTTTTTTAATTGGTTTTCTGTCTATAACACAAAGACCAGAACTGAAACTCCAGTTCACACAATTACGGTTTTGTCTTCCCGTCGACCGTGTAACTTCTCGTTGAAATTTAAAATTACAACTCTGTTCAATGTCTCGGTCTTCTTTTTTGACACTTTTGTCACTCTTCCCGAAATTTGTCACTTTTTCTGACATTTTTGAATTTTTTTTTTTCACTTTTTCCGAGGTTTTTTTTGACATTTTGTCAGTTTTTAATGTACTTAAAAAAATTTCAAATGCTATAAAACTGAAAATAATAAAAATGAAAGTAATTGACTGATCATTTATTTTACTTACTGAGCATCGTATTTAACATCCACTTTATTTCTTTTTGACAATTTGGTTGAAAGAAACCCAAATTTCTGATATAGAAACTTTTTGAAAATGGGCTCAAATTTGACCCGACAGGAAGATTTATAAAAAAAAAAAAAAAAAAAAAAAAAAAAAAAAAAAAAATTCTCATCCAGGAACTGCTGCCAACTTTGACTACTTTAATTGTACTTTAATTTTATTATTTTTACAGGGACAATGCATAAATGATTAGTACCTTCACTGATTAGTATATTATTAGTATATCAACCGAAAATTAATACGATATTTTGGTCATTGTTCCAAGTTATTTTTGAAAGGAAAAAAGCAGAATCTTTTTTTTTTTTTTTTTTTTTTGCTCAAAAGTACTTTGTTTCTTGCTGGTTTTCGGCTTCGTCTTTTCAATATCAAAATGTCTATTCGTGGACGCCCGGGTAGCTCACGTGGTAGAGCAGGCGCCCATATGCAGAGGCTCAGTCCTCGACGCAGGGGTCGAGTCCGACCTGCGGCCATTTGCTGCATGTCTTCCCACCCTCTCTCTACCCCCTTTCCTGTCTATTAAAGGCTAAAATCTCCCAGAAATTATTAAAAAAAATAATAATAAATGTCAATTTGTGCTTTGGGAAAGTTCAATCTGCAATTTAAATATTTGTACAACAAATAATTTGATTCATCGAGAAAATAACCTAAAATACGACAATAATAAAAATGAAAATCTTTTTAGGGCTGCACAATATAGATCGTTTTTTTAAATCGACATCGCGATATCAGCTAGCGCAATTAACACATCGTGAAAGGCTTCGACATATCGCGAAACACGCACTTTTTTGTGTTCGTTGAAAAAAAATATCAGTCGAAAACTGTACATTAAAATGTAACTGTCACTTTCTTTAGTGGTGCATTTTGTATACAATTCAATGTTCAATAGAAGAAAGTTGGGAATGATTTCCTTTCATCGGATTTAAATCCAACAAGCAGTTGGTTGTATTTTAGCTGAATACTGAAAGCAAGTAACACAAGTAATGTATCGTTATTGCAATATTCAACAACGTTTTCGAATATTTTCTAGGGCTGCACAATATATCGTTTTTTTATCGTTATCGCAATATCCCCCGTCCGTCCGTCCGTCCGTCGAGAACCACCAACCAGATGAGAGATATTAACATTATTGCCCAAAACATTTGCGTACAATCTTTGTTTTTCTTTTTAAAACAATAAGTGTGGCGTTTCATGAGAACATAACTTTTCAAAAAGCAACATTTAACTTCATATGCACTTTTTTTTTTCCATCTTTGCATTTCTTTACACAAAAAAGTAACAAATTCAATCAATCGGTATAAAAAAAAAAAAAAAAAAAAAAAAAAAAAAAAAAAAGACAAAAAACAAAAAGCATTTTTTTTTTTTAATATATAAACTTTTGTTTTAAAAAAGGAGGAGCAGCGTGCGGTGCAGTGCAGCGGGCTGGAGGACAAACAGCTTCACAAACAAAACATAAAAAAAGGAAAACGGAGCCAAAGAGAAAGAGCGGGAACGTTGGCAGGAGTAAAAGTGATAGCTCGGCATTTTTCAAGTTTGCACTTCTTCGTTTTCTTGCTGAGAGTTAGATGTTCAGATCGACACCGAACTCGCGTCTGTACGCCGCTCAATATGCTGGTTAGCTTAGCTTAGCATAAAGACTGGAAATGGAGGGGAACTCTGGTTAAAAGGGTAACATGAATCCAGCTACCAGCAGCTCTAAAGCTGATTAACATGTTATATCTTGTCTGTTTTAATCTGTACAAATATCCATCAGCAAAAACTACAAATTACGGAGTTATGAGTCGGACTATGTCTCAAAAGGGATAGTTCAGATGTGTTGAATGTAAATGTAGTGACTTTTCCCATGCGAGAGATTATATATATATATATATATATATATATATATATATATATATATATATATATATATATATATATATATATAAAATTATTTTTTTTTTTTATTGTATGTCTACTGCATTCGCATTGGAAAAGTAACTACATTTACATACTGTGAACTGTTTTTACATCGAAAATTGATTTTGAATCGAATCTTGAGCCTAAAAATCAATATCGAACCGTGACATTTTCTGAATCATGCACCCCTAGCTGTTGTATGAGGTTTTTTTGATGGATTTTAGACACCTAAAAACATCCAGTAGTTTTAAACGGAGATCAGTTCTTCTACTGGAGCTAAAACCTCATCACGTTTGGCTCAAAACTCCGCTTAAAAACCAATACGTAGCGATGTAAATGTAGCCTAAGTGGGCGCCATATTTAGAGTATTTCCAGTGCTTTACCCTTGCTGTCAGACAGCCCTTTACGACGGGGAACTGAAGCGGTTATCTCCGCTCTCTTCAAAGCCACCAGACTCCTTTGACGGAAACGGTAATTTTACCTCGCAGAAGAGGGGAGTTGCTGCTCCACCGCTGGCTCATCAAGGCTATGTTTAGACAGAAACGATCTGAAGAGAAAATGCAAAAGTGGCGTTGCGTTCTCACTTGGGGGGGAAATCTGAGTGCATATGGGGACGCAAAAGTGTGTGCAAGTTGATGTAGTATGCACACCAGGCGGCTAGGTGGTAGTGTGAAGCACTGCCACACGCCACCAAGTCCACGTGCCTGCGTAGAAGCCATCTTCTACTTCTCTCCCTCTTTTCCCTTTATTATACAGTGAAAGTGGACAGGCTAGAAAGGGGGAGAGCGATGGGGGATGACACGCAGCAAAGGGCAGCAGGTCGGACCCGAACCCGCACTGCTGCAGGACTCAGCCAACGTGGGACGAACGCTCTTACTGGGTGAGCTAGAGGCCGCCCCAGCGCAAAGCATTTTTAACCCTTGTGTTGACTTCGGGTCAAATTGACCCGTTTTCAATTGTTGTTTTATATCAGAAAATATGGGACGTAGAAATAAGCGCTGAACATGTGTAGAAGAAAAATGTAACAAATTTAAAAATGTTGGAAAAAGCAAAAACAAACTGAAAAAAAAAGGCGTCAGAAACGTCTTTTTTCAAGGTTGACAGGAAGACCACACAAGGGTTAAGATTTCCACTCTGGAAGGTGGTTTCACTTTTTTAAGCCCCAAAAACGCAGTCGGCGTCTAAACGAAAGGCCCATCTGATCAAATATTTTTACATTTTCACCTGCGAGCGCATTCATGTAAACAGGGCCTAAAGTTACACGATGACACAAACTAACTTAGCGGCGGAGCAGCAACTCCCGCGTTCTGCAAGGTTAAATGTCAAAAAGGAGTCTGGTGGGTTGGAAGAGAGCAGAGATTCACTGACTAGACTGAATAGAGAACTCCTACAACCCCACTTCATACTTAAGACTCAAACTAGCCACTTTAACTGTCTGTAAAACTCAACAAAAACAAAACTAATTTCAAAAACAGACTTTTCTTTTCTCCCTCTGAATCTTGATTTTCACGTTTTCCAGGTAGTTCTTTTGCTAAATGGAAAATATGTCAACCTCAAGTTTTCATTTCTTTGATTGTCAAACCTTTTTTTGTTTTATAGTTTTTACGTTTTGCTGCGTTAAAAAAAAAATCGATGAACTCTTAAAGGGCCACTCCAACAATGTAGTGTTGCATTTCCCATCAAGCGGAGGAAGTTAAAGAGACACGGTCTCACGGCAGTTTGTGAAATGGTCACGTACATTTTTAATCTACACGGACACATTTATCTCATTTATTTCGTGGTGGTCAACACGTAATAGGAAGCATCTATACGGCCGTTGGGAGGTCGGGTTTAGGAAAAGAAGAACGGGGAAAGGAAAGGTCACATGCGGGACACGATCCGCGGTCTCTGGGGGGCGCGGGACAACAGCGGTGGTGGGGATGGTGCAGTGGATACGACACATGCCTTTGGTGTCGGAGATCTGGGTTCGATTCCCACTGCGGTACATCAACCAATGTGTCCCTGAGCAAGACACTTAACCCCTAGTTGCTCCAGAGGCGTCCAACCTCCGATATACAGCAATTGTAAGTCGCTTTGGATAAAAGCATCAGCTAAATGACATGTAATGTAACATAAGAACAACGGAACGGTTGGGTTTAGGAAAAGAACAATGGGGAAAGTTGACGGCCGCGGTCTCTGGGGGACCCGCGACAACAACGGGTCGTGCTGTGAACACGAAAGATGCTTCCCATTGAAATACATTAGTTTAAATAACGTGCTGGCCACCACGAAAAAAATCGAGATGTCCGTGTACACGAATCAATAGATTAAAAATAACGTGACCATTTCACGAACTGCCGTGAGACCGGGTTGTAAAGAGACACGTAAAAATAAAGTAAAGGGATGTGTAAAATTGTTGAAATGACTCTCGATTAGATTCGAGGAGAAGATCCGATACACAAAACGTGAAAAAAACAACTAAGACGAGAAGGAAAACAGGTTTTTGTGTGTGAAACAAAAGAAAATCAGAAACATTTCTTGGTCGGAAGAAAAATAACAGGAAGTGCTGAACGTTTGAGACATTTTTTTTTTTTTACAAAGTAAAAAAATGTATTGTGGCTTGTTTTGGCAGAAATTGGGTTTGCTGGGATGGTTTAGAAACCGTAATTAGAGAAGGAGATTAAACTCCCTACAAGTTCGTTCTGTATATATTTCCATAAATATAGTGTATTATCAGGACAGAAGATCCTGAGTTCGTACTATGAGCACAGAGTGAGAGAAAGTGGTTGGTCCACCGAACTGAACACAAGAATAAAAACGTAGATTTTTATCTATCGAGCTTCATTATTCCACAAAATGTATGATTTTAATTTTTCTTTTCTTTTACTTTTTGTTGTCAAAAGATCAAAACGACAAAAAGAAATAAAAAAAATTATAAAAAAGGTGACAAAAACAGAGTATCTACATACAGCAGGAACACTGATATTTACAACTATTAAATAATCCCCAATCAAAACAAGAACATCTTTCTTTCACATATAAAAAAATAAACATGAATAATATATCTGACGGACGCCACATGAAGCCAGATCTTGGGGATCTTCTGAAGTGGTTACGTTTAAAAAGCAAGACCTCTATCTCTATAATTACTAAGCTTCTTTTTGGGGAGGGTTTCAACTGTTGTTAGCCTATAGATTAGTTGACATTTCTGCAAATTGGCACCATTTAAACCACGTGTCAGACTCAAGGCCAGTATTTATCTATTATACCCAGGATTGGGCATCAAGAACTGGATCCAACTTTGATCCGTTTCAAAACTTAGAACTCACAGTTCCAATGGAATCACTTCTAAGGCTGTGTTCACAGTTGGTGTCTTTTTGACAAGAAAAAGTTGATTCGGGCGCTTTTTTAGTGAAAAAACAACAGAAGAACGAGAACAGGGGGGGAGAGGGAGGGAGAGAGAGAGAGAGAGAGAGAGAGAGAGAGAGAGAGAGAGAGAGAGAGACAGAGAGGGAGAGAGAGAGAGAGACAGAGAGAGAGGGAGAGGGAGAGAGAGAGGTGCTAATGTTAGATAAAACAAAGTGAGTTCCCTGTACCCGGAGTACCCGGTCTTATCGTATAACTCGCTGTGCTCCGACTCCATTTGTTCTTGTTGTTATGGAAACGACAGGTCTGGCTACTCCGCTTGTCATTGGTCGGCTGTCAAAAAAGCGCTTGACGTAGGACGTTTTTTTTCAGAAAAGTTGAACTTATTTCAACTTCAAAAAGACGCTCCAAGCTGCAGAAAAGAAGTCGGCGGTGGCGTTTAAAACAGCGCTCGGGACTTCTTTGAAAACACGGTTTACTTCACGGGATTATAACGTAGAACAGACGCTGGCGGCTTCAAAGAAGACGCCAAGTGTGAACATAACCTTAATTGGACCGCCGTACTTCCAGCAGGCCTTTGTTGTGTTGCAGACAGCACAGCAAGCGGCGCTCTAAAGCGTGGCTTAATTTTACGGTGAAAGACTTCTATTCACCATTGAATCAAAATGAAATGTTCCTCTAATCTGCGACGCGTTTCAACTCCAAAACCCCTCAAAAGAATAGAGAAGAACCGGAATTCGAAAGGAATAAATCGAAATCAAATAATAAAATCAAAAACGATGCCCAACCTTGGTTCTACCTCCTCTCGTTCCTCCAGACCCGGGAGATACATTCCCTTAAGATCCAGCTCCACGCAGCAGCCGTCGGTGCTGACGTCGAGCATCCCGACGACACGTTTCCTGTTCTACCTGAAGTCTAAAAAACAACCGAGAGGAACAACTACACAAATATACAAACACAAACTGCACAGAACGCTCGGCTGCGAGCCCGGACCGTCGGTGGAGGCTGGGTCCGTCCTGCCGGAGCTGCACAGTCCTGAATTAAGCTTCCGTTATTAATTAACCTGCCAACTGCTGATCAAAGACTTCTCTCCCAGATGTTGAAATGCAGAAAAAAAATATTGATCTGAATGTCTAGAAAATCTTTTTAAGAGTAACTCACAGTCAGTCTGTATATACAGATGGATGTATATCATACAGATGGATGTATATCATACAGATGGATGTATATCATACAGATGGATGTATATCATACAGATGGATGACGCGCCTAGGCATGCGCCGGTACGAGATTCCGACGGTATGAGATTCCGACGATATGATAACCTTAAAAGATATATCATTGTTTTCACGGTATTGTAATTGCAGCTTTAAAATGTATTATTTTGAAATGTCCATGAAATGTTTTTTTCCATTGAACACATACTGCACACTGGCACAGAGACGGATTTTTTAACTGCGCTTTATGTCCTTGTCGACTTATGAAAAATAAAAAAAAAAAGTTTCAAAGTAACTTTTTGAAACCGCAGTATACCATGAAAGCGGTAAGCGGCCGTGCCTGGACGCGTCTCCCATTTCCTCCCGCTGTACAAAAGTGAAGCCAAAACATCCCGGATACGTGCACTGCCATCTTGTAATTTTGGAACCAGAATCTGTGCAGTGTAGTGATCGGGCGGTGGAGCCGCAGTATCAAAGTCCCGCCCATATACCCGGCCCGACCAATCACGAGTCAATCCCAGCTGTCAATCATGATGCTTCCCCCCCCCTGTTTTTATAGCATCAAATACTAATAAAAAACAAACTGATCAGACAGATGAACACTTGAACAAACATCAGCGTGATCATGACAATGACAGAAATCATCTTTGGGAGAAATGTATTTGACGTGTACTTAGATTTTTGTTGTTTGGCTTCACTTACACAGTCTATGCTTTAACGCTCCACAGCGCCACCTGTCAGGCCGAACCAGTTTCCACACGCTGAGCACCGAGACGAGCGGTGACGGATTGTCACTGAGCTTAAAAACTCAAACTAACCAACGCACCGTGCTCCAAGGTGACGAGAAGTCACTTGAGCGCCGACAGAAACCGGTCCTCCGCGAGTCATTCAAACTGTACACTTTTCACAATTAAATATTAAAATGCAGTATTATTTCTTAGTGCGCTGTGCATCCGACGTTCTATTCTTATATATTAGGACATTATCTTCTATGGAAGCTTTTTTATTTTAAGTTTTCAACCCCAGAATCTGAACGAGGAGGTGGAGTTTAGTGACGTAACAACTTGAATTATTAATTCAAATCCTTTCATGGGTGCTTGTGGAGTTTTTCTTAAACTTTTGGGTTTCCGGAAAACTTTTCCAGACAGAAAAGATGTGTATCTGTTACCTGTCTGCGGGGTGATGAAGAAATGTTTTTTTAAAAGATGTCTGTCCCAAGGTTTGAATGTTTCCTTCAACCGTCAAACTAATCTTCCCGTTTCCCTTCTTGCCTCATCAGACCCCTTCTGATTGGCTGATTAAATATTCCGCTGTCCGTCGGCGGGCGGGTAAAGGTTGACCCGAAGAGGAAGAAGAAGAAGACGGAGAGGAGGGCGAGGGGTGATGGTGGTGGTGGTGGCGCCCTCGCAGCGAAGTGTGGTTGCTGTGGTGATGGTGGTTGTGGTGGGAAGACGGGGGAGGAGGAGGCGGGTCGCGGAGAGACGGCGGGACGGCCGAGGACTTGATGGGGACGATGCGGGTGTCCATGACCTCGCAGTCGACCTGCATCATCATCTCGTAACCCTGAGAGGAGTTATAGAGACTCTCTGAGGGAGGGAGAAAATGAGGGAGGACAGGAGGGAAGGAGGAAAGGAGGGAAGACAGGTGAGGAGGGAGGGAGGAAATGAGGGAAGGAGGACAGGAGGAAAAGAGGGAAGACAGGTGAGGAGGGAGGGAGGGAGAAGGAGAGGGAGAAAATGAGAGAGGACAGGAGGGAGAGAGGAAAGGAGGGAGGAAGGGAGGAAAGAAGGGAGGGAGGGAGGAAAGGAAGGAAGACGGGTGAGGAGGGAGGGAGGACGAGAGGGAGAAAATGAGGGAGGACAGGAGGGAGGACGGGTGAGGAGGTAGGGAGGAAAGGAGGGAAGACGGGTGAGGAGGTAGGGAGGAAAGGAGGGAAGATGGGTGAGGAGGGAGAGAGGGAGGACGGGAGGGAGGGAAAAAATGAGGGAGGACGGGTGAGGAGGGAGGGAGGAAGGGAGGAAAGAGGGGAGGGAGGAAGGAAGGAAAGGAGGGAAGATGGGTGAGGCGGGAGGGAGGGAGGAGGGGAGGAAAGACGGGTGAGGAGGGAGGGAGGAAATGAGGGAGGGAGGACAGGAGGAAAAAAGGGAAGACAGGTGAGGACGGAGGAAGGGAGGGAAGGGAGAAAATGAGAGAGGACAGGAGGGAGAAAGGAAAGGAGGGAGGAAGGGAGGAAAGAAGGAAGGGAGGGAGGAAAGAAAGGAAGACGGGTGAGGAGGGAGGGAGGATGAGAGGGAGAAAATGAGGGAGGACAGGAGAGAGGACGGGTGAGGAGGGAGCGAGGGAGGACGGGAGAGAGAAAATGAGAGAGGACAGGAGGGAAGGAGGGAGGACGGGTGAGGAGGGAGGGAGAAAGGATGGGAGGGAAAGAGGGAGGGAGGACAGGAGGGAGGACGGGTGAGGAGAGAGGGAGGAAAGGAGGGAGGATGGGAGGGAAGGAAGGAGGGAGGGAGGAAAGGAGGGAGGATGGGTGAGGAGGGAAGGAGGGAGGATGGGTGAGGAGGGAAGGAGGGAGGATGGGTGAGGAGGGAGGGAGGACAGGAAGGAGAAAATGAGGGTGGACAGGAGGGAAGGAGGGAGGACGGGTGAGGAGGGAGGGACGGAGGGAGGACGGGAGGGAAGGAGGGAGGACGGGTGAGGTGGGAGGGAGGACAGGAGGGAGAAAATGAGGGTGGACAGGAGGGAGGACGGGTGAGGAGGGAGGGAGGAAAGGAGGGAAGGAGGGAGGACGGGTGAGGAGGGAGGGAGGACGGGAGGGAAGGAGGGAGAAAATGAGGGTGGACAGGATGGAAGGAGGGAGGACGGGTGAGGAGGGAGGGAGGGAAGGAGGGAGGACGGGTGAGGAGGGAGGGAGGGAAGGAGGGAAGACGGGTGAGCAGGGAGGACGGGTGAGGAGGGCAGGAAGGAGAAGGGGTAAGGAGGAAGAGAGGAAGAAAGAAAAGGAGACAAATTGAACATAAATAGACTTAAACAAGTTTGGATCATTCAGACCAAAGAAAGGGATCAGGCGATTTGTTGCAGGGTTGTGCCACTGACACGGCCCATCTTTAACACACGTAGACTTCATATTTCACCGTTTTCCGTTAGATCGTTTATAGATCTGGACGTTTCCGACAGCACTTGAAGGCAGCTTCCATTTCCGGAGAAAAAGAGAGAGAAAAGCGACAGAGGGTACTGGACCCTGTGTTGTTTTTCAGACAACGGCAGCTACAGTCTGTTGTCGGAATCCTCTCCAGTGAAATACAGACACACTTTTACACCGTTTAACTGTCAACATTTTAGGTAGGCTAACGTTACCTGCTGCTAAGTGTAGCGTTAACTAACTAGCGTCCCGTACGGAAATGTCTCAGTTCCCTCTAACGTCCGTTTTCGGAGCATCAGAGGTAAGCGCAGGCATTTAAGTGGCACCTAAATAAGGCACTGAAATCCGCGTTCGGTCTGGTAGATAACGGTCGTTAAGGCACCGGTGCCCTATTAGCACCGGGTCTTGGACCTCCCTCCCCCCCACAAAATAAAAAGTCTTCGGGTCTACACGATTCACGTTGATGACATTTTCCCATTCAAAACGGCAATTTTTAGCGAAAAGCGACTAGTTTGCAGGTATGCACAAACTCCCGAGCAGTTTGGTGCTTGTGTTTGGTTGTTTGAGCTTGTGGCAGCAATAGAGGCAGTGGTGTTTCCTGTTTCCTGTACGGGACTCTCACACCGCCTCAACACCCACCGACCAGTCACTGCAGCGCGACGTGTCTCCCTGTGGCAAACTCCGCAGAGGTTAATTTCTTTTAATCACATCCCGACCACAACACTGACACACAGAAGTGTCTCCTGGATAATCTAACCATTTATTTACATTTCTGACCGTCAGTTTGAATATTTGCAGTTTGCAGTTGGCTCTACTCACCGTTCACGGACATGGCCGGCATCACCAGAGACATTTTGGGCCGGCTGGTCTTATTGTGGCTGATGGCCGGTAACAAGAGGTGATCCTGTACAGAGAGACAGAGAAGACACAGGTGCATCAACACTTTAAACTACAAGGTGTTCTAATGTTTAAACAAAACCATCTTTATTAAGATGAATGTAAACAAAAATGAACTATGCATGTTCCATCCACTGACTCCCTGAATCCCTCCAACGGCTCATATACTGAACAAAATTGTAAACACAGCACTTTTGTTTTTGCCCCCATTTTTCATGCGCTGAACTCAAAGATCTAAGACTTTTTCTATGTACACAAAAGGCTTATTTCTCTCAAATATTGTTCACATATCTGTCTAAATCTGCGTTAGTGAGCGCTTCTCCTTTGCCGAGATAATCCACCCACCTCACAGGTGTGGCATATCAAGATGCTGATTGGACAGCAGGATTACATAAGAGGCTATGGCGCGAGTAGCGACTAGAGTCACAGTGAGAGAAGGGAAGTGTCTCCCCTGTTCTTTCTGACCACGGTGGGAAGTCTGGAGCAGGAAATCACTGCTCATGCACACATATTCATTCTCCCTTGTAGGGGGAGGGGCTTAGGAGACGGTTTTGGGCTTTAGCAGAAAGTGGGGAGGGACTGAGAAGTTGTCGATGTCCTGGATCTTCGCAATCCTACCTATGGCACCTTTAGTGCAGAAGCATAAATTGGCCTTGACGGCTTATGTGTGTGTGTGTGTGTGTGTGTGTGTGTGTGTGTGTGTGTGTGTGTGTGTGTGTGTGTGTGTGTGTGTGTGTGTGTGTGTGTGTGTCGTACCCGTCTGAAGGAGACGACATAGAAAGTGTCCTCTCGGCGGTCGATGGCGTCCATGAAGTCGCTGTAGGTGACCTCAGGACCAGGAAGCACCTGCAGCTGACTGCAGACAGGAAAAAATAAAGTACATTTAAAACACACAAAAGTATTTATTTACGAGGTTGTGGTTTATTTAATCCTACGAAAGGACAAGAACAAATGTAAGACCTTTGTAAATGAAAAGTAATACTTTTAAGGCTTTTATTTTTTAGAATATTACATTTAAGACTTATTTTTTTCATATTTTTAGGACCCTGTTCAATCAGTTATATATAGATATGTTCTATATTAAAAGATATACAGTATTTGCTGAGGATTTTGTTTGTGTTGGTTTTCGTGCCTGTACTCACTGTACATTTTCTTATTTTTTTAACATGTTAAAGAAACTAAATAAATACATTTGTCCTGTTTCCTTCTTTTTGACCCTAATAAAGCCAGTTTTCGGTTACACTTTACTTGAAGGTATCAACATAAGAGTGACATGATACTGTCGTGAACGTGTCGTAAATAGGGCAGTGGTGGCCTAAGGGTTAAGGAAGCTTGGGACCAGACCGGCGGGATAAAATCTGGGTCGGGAAGTGTCCCTCCCTCATTACCACCACAGAGGTGCCCTTGAGCAAGGCCCTTAACCCCAACTGCTCCAGTGGAGCTGCTCAGTGGCAGCAGATCAGACTGTGGTTGTACCGGGCAGATTCCATGTATGAATGTGGAACTGTGTGAATGTGATCAGGTCGTCGTTGCAAATGAGAAGTTGTTCTCAATCGACTTACCTGGATAAATAAAAAAGGTAAAAAAAAAAACATTATAAACGTTTATGACATAAAGCTTCTTTTAAGTAAGTGTCATTCCGTTTTTGTCATGAAAAGTTATGGTTAGGGTTCATGTGTCATGAACACATGACACTGTCATGTCACTCTTATGTAGATACTAGAGATGCACCGATAGAGCGGCCGGTGACCTGAATTTGCCAGTTTTCACGTGCTCGGCCATGACCGGCGACCGGCAGGTCAGTCTGACATATGCCGATTTCATGCCGGTCAACGCTCCAATTAACTGCCAACATAAGTTCTACCAGTTACAGTTCTCAAGGACGCACGCACACACGGACGCCACAGCACGCTCTCTTCTTCCTTTCTCTCAACTTCTCCGCCGTGTGTGGCTCGTACCCGCTCGCGGTGTGAAGGCGTGTCGGCGCTATTCTCCCACATGTAGGAACCTGGTGAATTAACCTGCAACATGTCAGCTGTTTGGGGGTTCTTCAGCGTGTGTGCAGAAGATAACAAGTTTGCAATATGCAACAGCTGCAAGGAAAGAGTAGGGCGTGGAGGGACCACACCAACAACCCAAATCACATTTCTTTAGTTGATATTGGACGTGAAGAGAAGGAAATGGTTCTAACATTGACCTTTAGATGTGTGTGAATGTCCCACACCAGGAGTCATTTATATAGTTCTACTTCATAGTGATCCATTATCTGTTCAAAATGTTCTATTAAAGAAAAGACAGAAACTAAATATTTGTGTGTGCTGTAAAGTGGTTAGAAAAAATGAAATCTGAATCGGCTAAAATCGGAATCGGCCTAGAAAGTTGTAATCGGTGCATCTCTAGTAGATACCTTCAAGTAAAGTGTCCCCAGTGTTCTTCTCTCCACCCAGCTGACAGAAACCAGCCTGTTTATTTTCAGTGTAGATTTGGGTTTTCAGTTTCGCAGAGCTTTGCATTTCTCTTGACACTCTGACTGAAACTCCTCTAACTCTTTACAGGAGTGTGTGAGCCGTACCTTTCTAAGGAGCGGTGAGCCTGAATCGGCAGATATCTGGAGAAGTTTGTCTTCCTCAGCTGAGCTTTCTGCAACAACAAAGTGACACGGAAACACGGTTAACGTGAACTTTAGCGATCCACGTTTGTTTTCTAAGGGACGCTAAATCAACAGCAACTGCATTCTGCCCATTTGGAACAGACGACATTAAGGTTTCTCACAACATACGCAAAAGCAGTTTTACTTATAAAATAACTATAAAAACAAGAAACTGATGGAATAAAAAACCTCTGGTTTATTAAAAAAACAAAAGCAGGCTTATGAAAAAGAGGAAAAAAGCAGCGTCAGCTTTAACAGGAAGAAGAGGTCTACTGAACCTGGGCGATTTTGGCCTTCTTGGCAATTTTTGGTTTTCCTCCAGACTTCTTCCTGTCGATCTGGTGTCGGTGGACCCAACCCCTCAGCTCATCTGCCAGCCTGAAGTACATGGGGGGAGAGCCAGAAAGACTAAACTGAGACAAAAGGCAATGACGTGATCTTATTGGATAGCTCCTGGACTCCGGGCTTGAACCCGGAAGACGTTCTGTCCCTCCTTCATGAGGGGTGGGGGAGGGGCAAACGTTCAGCACTGCAGGCTTACGGTTGACTTTTTCATGTGTAAGCTCAACTGATTCTCTCTCTCTCTCTCTCTCTCTCTCTCTCTCTCTCTCTCTCTCTCTCTCTCTCTCTCTCTCTCTCTCTCTCTCTCTCTCTCTCTCTCTCTCTCTCTCTCTCTCTCTCTCTCTCTCTCTCTCTCTCTCCATAAGCTGTATGTCGTTTCTTTCCTCTTCATGTTATGTATTGTTTTTATAACCGTAGGGAACCCAACATGCCGAGCCCCCTCGAGGGCTTTCTGGATGTCCTTTTTTAACCCTCCTATTGTCCTCGGGTCCAAATTTGACCGATTTTCAAAGTTTTTTTTTTTTTTTTTATATATCAGAAATAGGAGTTTCTTTCATCTAAATTGCCAAAACATAACTTGGATGCATGTGTGTGTTGTATGGAACCCAGACAACGTTCTTCGCCGGTAAAATTAATAATTAACACCAGTGAATTTTGGGTGTTTGATTCAATTTTATAGCATTTCAAAAAAAATGTGTAAAGGGTTTTAAAACGGTGTCCTGACTCACCTTTAACACATACCCGTCTGTGATCCACTCAACATCCTCTGACTTTAACTAGGAGTCAAAATAATTCATAATTTCAGCTTTTTTAAACTCAAAAATTAGGTATAATGTCGTTTAAATTAGGTTTGCTGACCATGAATATTAAAAAAAAATGTTTAAAACAGCGTCAAAAGCATACTAAAACTTTGGAAAAAGCACAAAATAAAAATAATTTTCAATTTAGACCCAGAAGGACAACAAGTTAATGGTCGACGGGAAGACAACAGGAGGGTTTAACTTAATGTCTCTGAAATGTATCATCGTCTGAAAAGTACGTGCTGAAATCAAAAATCAATCCCCTGTCCTGTACAGACTGCAAGTTGGTTAGTGTGTTAAAATATGTTTTTATATAAAGTCTTTGTTAATGTAAAAAGAAGCGGGATAGGAAGGAGAATGAGATGAAGGATCAGAGCAGGATGAACACAGACCAGTTGATGAAAGTTGTATTTTAAGAGCCGGGGTGGTGGACTGACCTGAGAGACTCGGAGCGGTTGAACTGTCTGCAGTCTGAGGAGCTGAAGTATCGGTCGATGTCCTGCAGCACCAGATCCTTCATGTCACTGAACACATCGCTCAGGTTCCTACACACACACACACACACACACACACACACACACACACACACACACACACACACACACACACACACACACACACACACACACACACACACACACACACACACACACACACACACACACACACACACACACACACACACACACACACACACAATCTTTTTTTTAAATGCCAAATATCCACCGGGTTTCCCCTATATTCATTCAGCGATGCATTGAGTATGTTTACATGCACACCAGTATTCCACTATTATTTCAAATATGACAATAATCCCAATTTGATACAGGTCATGTAAACCGCATATTCTGGTTCGATATTCCGAATAAGGCCTTTATCCGAATTTAGCATTTTCTGATTAAGACGTGTGGGATATTCTGCTATTATTCGTGTTTTAGAAGCATTCTTTGGACATGTGTACAGCGCATTCACAATATGCGTCTCAATCAGGGTTTTAACTGCAGTTTGGGACCGTTTACTACTTGTTGGCTACTGTACACAAACCAACCAGCCAACAGTTTGCAAGACTGCGGTAGAGATGCAGGGCCAGAAGCTGGCTGAAGGAATGAAAGAGGGTCCAACAAGTCTGCCACCGAAAACTCTGAAAAAAATCCTATTTCGCACGGCTGCATGTAAACGGGAAATTTAGAGGACTGTTCACTTTCATTAGCCATGTAAACATCCTAGTCCTAATATCGGCTCTTTTTTTTTTTAAATAAGGGCAAAAACCGGAATAGTATGTGCATGTTAACGTAGCCACAGCCTTTCAAGCTTTTTTCAATAATGTTCCCCCTTTGAACAGTTTTTTAAAGCCATGTAACCCCTAACCAGCGCAAATTATTTTTGTCTCTGCGGTTTTGCCGCGGATCATGTGTAGACGGGCTTTGGGATGAGTAGAGTATGTACTATCTGCAGGGAAACATACAGTAAGTACACGCCGCCATTTGAAGGAAGTAATGCTTTCAATTCCAGCAGAAAACCGCACGGTGTTCCACGCATGGAGACAGTTAAAGATGTCGGAGAACCCGTTCTTTTAGAAATCAAGTTTGTCAGCATTTCTCTCTCAACGGTTGTAGAGTAGATGGTTATCTGCCGAGTGAATGACTCTGTGCAGTAAAACGTGTTTGAGAGGCTGTTTTTTTTTTGTGTGTGAGCTTTTTCTTAAAACGACACTGTGGAACTTTGATGAACTGAACGTCGCCCGAGTGAAAACTCAACCTTTGCTTTGTCCGATTCTTCTCACCTGAACTGAAAGGCCTCCGCAGCCTCGTCTCCCGCGTCCTCCTCCGTCTCCGTTCTGTCCTCCACTCTGCTCCGAGGCCGAGCCGCTGCCTGCTGCTTATGTTGTTGTTGTTGTTGTTGTTCGAACTCCAGCAGCCGTCGTCCCGTATATGACACCACACCGTCCTGTAGGCCCGACAGCTTCCTGTCCGTGATGCTGCGGGAGAGGACGAGTCAGAGAGCTCTGGTTCAAGTCCAGCTCAGCCTTTCAGCAGCTCATTTATGGCCCTGGGAAAAAAGCTATTTCTCATGCGGTTTGTCCACGCCTTCGTGACCCTAAGAGCCTGCCTGAGGGTAGGGTGTCAAACAGGATATGGCCAGGGTGTGTGTAGGGTCTTCTCTGCAGCCTACTGGAGTATGTGTCCTCCAGGCTTGGGAGAGGGGCAGCAACGGTTCTCTGGGCTGTTTTAATTACCCGCTGCAGGTCTTTTCTCTCCTCAAATTAACCGAATCGTTTGAATTCGTAGATTTCAAGATAGTCACATTGTGGGACTGATGATTCCATTTTAAAATCATCGTGGCATTGGACGGCTTTTTAAGAAAAATGAGAATGTAATGATAGCCAGGATTTCCGGGAGCTCCTGGAAGATTCTTTTAAATAAACCTAATTTATATGACATTATACCTAATTTCTGAGTTAACAAAAGCAAGAAATTATGAATTGTTTTGACTAATAGTTGAGATCAGAGGATGCTGAGTGACTCATAGACTGGTATCTGTCAAAGTTTAGTCAGGATATGTTTTGAAACCATTTCAATTTTTCTTTCAAATGCTATAAAATTGAATAAAACACCCAAAATTCAATGAAAGTAATCACCAATTGTACCTGCGAAGAATGTTGCATGGCTTCCATACAAACGTGCATGTATCCATGTTATTTTGGTTGTAAGAAACCCATAGAAAAAAAAAAAGAAACTTAAAAAACGGGTCAATTTTGACAAATTTTGACCCAAGGACAAAGCGAGGGTTAAGATGTTTAATGAGAAAGTGTGCAGGATACCTGACGGGTCCGAAGCTGAACGTCATGAACAGCAGGACGGCCATGACACACACGGCTCTCTTGTTGCTCGCCGAGTCGCTGCCCTGAAAATACACAACAAAGGGAGAACTCAAGCTGCGTGTTCTTGAATACTGTACACGTACATGCAGAAAATACACCATGAAAACACTTAGGACCCTTTTTCTCCCTTCCTCTGAGACTTGAACTGGATTTTTCTTCCTAGCGATTGTTCAGTAAACAAACTGAGGTGTATTTAACCCTCGTGTTGTCTTCCCGTCGACGGGGCAACTTTTTGGTTTTCTGGGTCAAAATTGTAACTTTTCTTTCAACGTTTTGGTCGTCTTTCAAAACTTTTGTTGCTTTTCCCTCCCGATGTTTTTTGTCACTTTTTCCGATGTTTTTGTAAAAACAATTCTGCGCCTTTTGACGTTTTTGTGGGGTTCCCCCCCCCCCCCCCCACGTTTTTGAAGCTTTTGAGGACATTTTTGTAACTTTTTTCAACATTCTTTCGTAAAAAACTTCTTTTGAATGCTATAAAATTAAATAAAAACATCCAAATCTAAAGAACGTAGTGGGCTTTAGAGCATTGTGCATTGTGAACAATCCGCGTTATTAGTCTGAAAATTTGGTTGAAAGAAACCCACTTTTGCTGATAAA
Organism: Zingel zingel; assembly: GCA_023566125.1. Classification (NCBI taxonomy): domain Eukaryota; kingdom Metazoa; phylum Chordata; class Actinopteri; order Perciformes; family Percidae; genus Zingel; species Zingel zingel. Next base: position 3,107,790 of record CM042330.1, read on the forward strand.
GTTTTTTTAACAACGAGAGACTCGGAGCGGTTGAACATTTTTTTAACAATGGGTCAAATCTGACCCGAGGACAACACGAGGGTTAAAGGGATAGTTTGAACTTCTCTCTACGGGGGGGAGGGGCAGCAGCGTAATGGATTTTAGGCACCTAAAACATCTACATCAGTTTAAGTGTACGCTATATTTAGAATATGTTCCATCGGTCAGTTAGTAGGTGTTATTGTGCGACTTTTGTTGAATCTGAACTAACACCAAAGTCAAACAATAACACAGACAAACTGATTAATGGAGGCAGCGGTAGAGCAGCGTTCTGCGAGGTCAAATGACCGTTTCCGTCAAAAGGAGTCTGGTGGCTTTTAAGAGAGATAACGGCTTCAGTTCCCCGTCGGAAAGGGCTGTCTGATGACAAGGTAAAGCGCTGGTAATGTTCTAACTACAGCGTCCACTTAAACGGACACTGGTACTTCGGCCTGCTTCTCCAAAACTGGGGCGGTGCTGACCGCCACCTACTGTAGCTAAACACACGTAGCTCATACTCTCCAACTTCCCCACTCATTCCCACCATCAGGTTTTACAGCTTTGACAGATTTCTCTCTTCAAATGCTTTTGTGTTCTGCAGGCAGTTCAGTCCGGATCTTCCCGTCCCTCCCCTTCGCTGTTTTTCTCAGAGTTATTTCCTCCTCTTCAACCTGTTGTTGTTAACTGAATTCAGCAGCAACAGCTGCACTGTGACTCTAAACCCCCTCAGTGTGGTGTGTCACTCTGCAGGGAAATCAGCAGGAGTCTTCCTTTAATCACATTTCAAAAGACTGAGTAGGTATGAGATGAGGTATGAGGCGCGGCTCTGTAGCGACCTGGGCTTGTGCTACTGGGATGTTGCGTTGTCTGTGCCGTCATTTGGGTCCTTTAGTGTCTTAAGGCCTTACAGACCAACCAGATGGCCGACCGTTGGCAGAAAAGGCAGTCGGACTGATCAGGCTCCCAGAATTGGTAAAAAAAAAAAAAAAAAAAAGCCTCAGAACACACCAAAGCGACGAGACGTAATACGTCTCCATAACAGCAGGTGGCGCTAATCTGTATGCCGCCCAAAAAAATTGAAACCAGCAGATGATTGGACGAACACCACACGTGGGTCTGGCTGCTGCTTTCGGATTTTGGATTTTTCAACCGGCCATTAATTACGGCTCATTCAGAATCCGATCTCATATTGGACTGAAATAGTTCACCGAAACATGTTCCTGAGAACATTAAGAGAGGAATAGGCCGTGCAGTCGCTGAATCTGTCTTCATTTCAGATCAACAAAGGTCAGTTTAAAAGATTTCCGTCAGATTTTGAGAGGCTCATCCCGCTCGCCGTTTCCGGGCTCATCCGACTGCCCTGTCTCCGACTGAACATGTCGGGTCGGCCCAAATGAAGGCCGACGGCTCCTCGGACGGCCGACGGCACGGGACACACCGAACAGACTCGAGTCACCGACCTCGCCAGACTGTCCAACGGCCGATTATCGGCCCGGTGTTTAGCTGCCTTTAGGATGCTTTGTTGATCTCATGTTTATGTTGATTTTATTTCATTTTATGTTGATTTTGGAATGTTTTTTTCCGTTACATGTGCATGCGTGGGGAGTGTGTGGTAGAGCGAGGGAGAAAGTGAGAGAGTGACGGCGATTAGCTTCGGAGCGAGTAGCGACTCTAGAGTCCTAGTGAGAGAAACAAAGTGTCTCCTCTGTTCTTTCTGACCACGGTGGGAAATCTGGAGCAGGAAATGTTAACGCTCTCCTTGATGTCATGTTGTTTATGGAGAAGGAGAACCAGGAAATGAGTTGGGAGGGCAATGCTACCAAGCTCCGACGTGCGTCTCCGTTACATTTTTCGAGAGGTGCACGTCTGGCTACGGCGTGGGTTTGCATCTCCACTTACCTACGTATGCGTATAGCGACGACGTAGATTTTACGCAGTAAAGTATAAATCACGCTTGAGAGATAGCAAATGAAATGCCCTGAGAGGTGGGGGATGGAGTCTCTTTGTTACAGCAAGCCTAGTCTGGAAGAACAGAAGTACATTTCCAGGATAAAGCTCTCTATGTGTTGCCGTTCTAAAATTTTGAGCTAGCGAGCTACACGCTGATAATGTCAAGTTTTGAAGAATATTTGGATGGTGCAACAAGTCAGGTCTGCTTGGTTCTTTCAGGGAATGATTGTAAAGATTTACAAAGAATATGTTTAGGTCATGTCCTCTCTAACTGGGACGTTTTGGGACCGATTGGTGGGATTGCTGTGAACGAAGTACACATGGAGATACACTGGTAAGAGCCAATGAGGTGTAACCATGTATCAGCTAATTTAAATAGCTCACGTTACTGTATTGTGTCAACAGTTAACTTCATGTAATATTGTATGTGGAGTTATCTTTTGCGGGGTGCAAATGTTCCACCAAAACAAGCCGAGCCACCGTCCTATCCGAGAATATATCGGTGGAGTAACCAGACCTTACTGCACAGCGCTGTGGAGATAGAGCTGGCGATGCGAGACTACAGAAGGCCTTAAGATAGATATGGAAATGTTAACTCCACTAACACACAGCCACAGTTTCACCTTCCTTCCAGGTTAATTTCTCTTGCACTACCTTTCATTTTCACAGCTAGAAGCCAGATCTTAGTGGGTGTAAGTGGGGGGTTTTTTGGCCAGTGGAAAAGGAGAATAACAGACAGTCAAAGTTTCACCTCGCTTGGGGGTTAATTTCTCTTCCCCTAGCTTTCATTTTCTAATTAAAAAGATGAAAACATGTCGAGGGCAAAGCGAGATGAATTATTAAAAGAAGGAGAAGATGAAGAGTCACATCCTCCTCCCTCTCTCCCTCCTCTCCCTCACCTCTCTCCCGGCCAGTCTCTCCCTCAGCGTCTGGTTCTCTCGGCGAAGACGTTCGTTCTCCTGCTGGGCCTCCCGGAGCTGAGCCTCCAGGTTCTGCAGGTACTCCTTCTTCTTCTTCCTCGACATGCAGGCCGACTCCCGGTTCTTTATCATCCTCTGCTGCCGCTTCAGCACCTTCATCTGCACCGGTGGTGTGGGGTGGGGTGGGTGATGGAGAAGGGTTGGAAATAGCCCGGCGGGAAGAGTTTTCAAGAAACAAGCAGGACAGAGGGACAACAGATAAGGTTGGGTGGAGGGAACATGCAGTGATGAAGAGAAAGGCAGGAGGGGAAATGATGGAGGAGGAGGATGTTGAAACAAAAGGCAGGAGGACGGATAAGAAGAGAGAAAGGAGAAAACAAAGGTTCAACAGGTGAATGACGTAAGGAAACGTGTTCATATATCACAGCTCATACGCCGCCGCTGCCAAACGTCTTACGTATGAAACGGAACTGACACTTCGCTGCAACACAGACAAATCTATTTATTCACCTCTATTCACACACAATGAGGCATATTTTCAGTTGGGATTGAACTGTATTTTTTGAGGAACTACAGGGCACTTAGCATCTACAACGGACCCGCCGCGGTGACGTTTTCGGTGGAGCCGTTCGTTTAATAGTCGACTCGGAAGAAAGCGAACGTTTTGACAACAAACTCCATCAACGCAACGGTATGTGGAGTTGAACTGGACGGGCCCAACGACCTCTGAATAGTTCTACTTGTTGTTAAATCCCAGCCACCTACCAAGAGCCCGGGTCTGGCCGCGGTTTCTTCCGAAAAGGGAGTTTTTCCTCGCCACTGTCGCACTACGCTTGCTCTTGCGGGAATTACTAGAATTGTTGGGACTTTATAAATTATTCTACAAGACCTACTCTATCTGTAAAGGGTCTCGAGATAACTCGTTATGATTTTATACTATAAATAAAATGTAATTGGATTGTGCATTATGTCGGCAGGATATTTTAAAAGGCAACCGCAACTATATTTTTTGTACAGCCCTATATCTGATACCGTGGCCGCAGAAATTTTGCCATGGTGGGCCGCCACTACAAAATCACCATAGCAGGAAACACTGTGATCTTCCTGAACAAATGATCTCATGTCGTACACGTTGCTACACTTTGCTGCAGCTGTAGGGACTGCAGAGTCAACGTAGGTAAGATCTACATTCATTATCATTACCATTATTTACGTATCATTTCTTTGGTTAAATGTCTGTTCATTTCCATGTTTTCTAGCTGGAAAGTTTAAGTTCTTAATTCAACACTGACGCATTAAGCGAAGGGGTTTTCAAAGTGGGAGGTGGGGCTCCCCAGGGGGGCTCCAAACTGTTTTAAGGGGAGGCTCAGTGAATAGACGTGAAAAATGAAAATGATTACATTAGTTATCAATAATGATCTTGTAGAATAGCCTAAATGTGTGAAGAGGTAGCTCAGAGATTTACAGTATTTTTGGTAAAATCTTCAGTGGCCTAGCTGTCAATCAAAATCAGTGGATCAGAACTATAACTAAAATATGGGAAGTCTTAAAATAATAACTATTATTCTTAAAATATTAAACAAAAACTGCTTTTTTGGCTCCAACAGTAACCAAAAAAAGTTTTTTCCCCACTTTCCCAGAGTCAGAAACTAATAAATGTCTGAGGACAGACCTTTTTTATGTATTTGGTGTAGTCTAAAGTTACATCAAACAGCATTATTACGCTATACTGGCTCAATTTGTTGAGTGTGTGTGGCATCAAATAACATAATCCTGATCCCTCCTCCTGCAACTGAGCGAAACTAAGCAAGGGAACTCCGGGGAGGGGGGGGGGGGGGGGGGGGGGTGGCGCATTAAGCCCTTTGGTGCATATTCTTCAATGAAACACATGTCTTTTGGTATTGGAGCCAGAACTTTGGCTGCAATTTGATGATCGGCGCGTCTCGGTACGTCCAGCCTACTCACGTCGATATCGTTGGAGCTGTTGCCAGGTAACGCCGTCGTCGCCGGGACGATGGGTTTGCTGCTGGGCGGAGCGGTGGGGCTGGCGCAGTGCTGCGGGATGCTGGGAGAGACGGGCTCCATCTTGACGATTGCCGGAGCTGAACTGAGACACACGGACTGAGACAAGACCACTGGGAGGAGGAAAGACAGGAAGAGACGGATCAGACATCACAGGAAGTCAGCGTTAGCCCAAAAAAAAACAACATATTCAGTAATTAAAAAAAACTCTTTACCAGGTCTGCTCTGGTCCATGGAGGGGAGGCCCTGCAGTATGAGGGTCTTGGCCGGCGCGGGGGTCTGGGGGACGGGGAGGGTGGTGACACACACCGGCCTGGGCTGGATGGCAGGTTTGGTGCTCAGGATGGTGCTGGCCTTCAGTGTGGCCGAGCCCGGCAGAACTAGAGGAGAGGGAAAAAACAAATGTTTTGTGTTGACTCCGTTTAAGTGCACATATAATTCCAAGTTGTTTCCCTTCTTCCGAAAAAGACAATGTTGTGACTTAGCCGTTTAAATGGCTCATGGCAGGGAATAATCCTCTAATATTCCCGTTTACATGCAGTCGTGCAAAATTCGGGTTTCTTCAAAGTTTTCCACTGGACTTGTTGGAGCGTGTGAACAAAGCGTCCAGCTTTCATTCCTTCCACCAGCTCCTTGATAAGATCAGCGTAGCGATGGGTGCACATATCCAAAAACCTGTTGATATCCAAGTCTTTCATAATGTTTAAAAGTAGCCGTGTTTCTCCTTCTTTACCTTTGAGCATCCATCCTTACCGCAGCCCTGCAAACCGTGAAGGACGGCAAAAATATCTTTCCGATCGACAAATGCCTTGATCGCGGTTCTCTGCTCCTCTTTTAAAATGAATGCGCTGTCGATATCTTCTAGAACAGACGCCATGGAGGAATCTACACGTCTCAGTTCTCCAGCTGCAGCCATCTCTATTGAAAAACAAATTCAACCCGAGCGCTCTTTGGTGACGTGGTTGATTACGTTACTGTTGATCATCTGTCCATCGTCATATAAAGCCCGCCCCCTGACAGTCTGATTGGTCCAGACAGCTCTGGCTCGAGCATAGTTGCTCCACAACGGATCAAGTCCAGAGCGAACTTCCCGACCTCAAATGTTGTGGGCGGGGCTAAGTTCGGCTGGCCCAGATTCCGAATGCTTCTGAAACCAGAATAATATACCGGCATATCCGGTATAGCCCTCAGAAAATGCTATACCCTAAAAAAAGGCCTTATTCGGGATATCCAAACGGAATATACTGTTTACATGACCTGTATCAAATTCACAATAATAGTGGAATATAAGTGTGCATGTCAACTCATTTATTTACATTTTTAGTCATTACATTTTAGATGAACGACTGAGTCAGTTAACTGCTTTGCTCTGCAGCACTTTCAGCCACTCCAGATGTCAACAAGTCAGTCATTTGAAATGCAAATACAAGTTCTGGGATGATGACGCACTCCATTACATCCACGCACTAGAGTTATTTGGGTTTAAACAAATTCGTTTTTTTCTAACCTGAATCATGCACACAAAGAAAAATAGATACGGAGTTTGGACAGGGTTGCTGCACACCCTTTTTGTAATGCTCTTTCAACAGCAAAACACAAATCAACTTCACAAGACCAAACCAGAGTTCCCACACCAGATGGGACATATACAATCCCTCCATTGTGTGGTGGCTCTGCCCTGAGCTTCTCTATACAGAATACCTGAATAGGTGAAGACTGGAAGATTAACTGGGGAAATCAAGAGCTTTTCCTTCAGCCCAGACAGCTCGGTACAACTATTCGATTCTTACACAAGTACGGGTCAAGTACTGATGTACATTATCTGTAAACCACATATATTTTATTAAGCGATCTCTCTCTCTTTTCCCCTCTTAGTGCCACGATAAAACATGCTACAGAAATGGACCATCTGTCTAAAGAAACGCTTAGAGTGCAACGTGATTCTGCTTCTATTACAGCCAATCCATCACTGTTAGTCTCCAGCCGTGCTCCGTGACAGTTTTTTGGACAGTTTTTGTCATTTTATTTGCTAATTGAAAACTTGAGCCAGCGGTCAGCTAGCCCACGCTACACATGCCATCACCGCCCAACACCAACCACATATACTACAGAATATATCGGCCATTTGTCGGTTGTTGGGCTGTGAACGGTTGGACATTTTAACATATCGCCCAGTAAATCCACTTTGAAGCTATAGTGTGTAGTTTCTGTCGCCCCCATGAGGAATTCTAGGTAATGACAACAACACTGTCGGCGTGTCCACATGATATAAGCCTTCCGTGATCACGCACCACCCCCACCCCTCCTACATGCAGTTGCTAGTAGCCAAGGAGGACACGGAGGATTAAAAAAAACCATGATGGACTCTTCAGAAGAGGTCGTTATCTTCACTCGAGTTTTTGCGTACGAAAGTCGTCGGACGCCACGATCTTCTGAACGGAGCCATACTGAGAACTACAGAGAGAGTTGTGTGGAGCTGATGGTCTTAATTAGCTTTGTAGCAACTCATTTAGCAACGGCTCGAAGGTGACAGACATTTGTTAATATCAAAAAGTTACGCTCTAAAGCTTTAAATATTAACTGCAGCTGGCAGCGGGAGTTAGTTAGCCGACGTCTGATTAAACACAGCCGACCACAATCAAAACAAAAACGCCAGCAAAAAGAAAGCAACTTCTCCTTCACGTATTCTACGATACAAATAGCTTTAGAAACACAGCAGCTAACTTAAACCTCTCCTTACTGACAAACCACAGCCAGTTTCACTAAGGGCCACACTGGAGACAAGAATCACATCAAGGGCCAGACGCCTATAGCTGATTGACATGCTTTTTTAATCCAAAAAGTCATATTTTGGACTGTTCAGCATGTTTCCCATACTTTTACATTTGGCCCACATAAAGCCCTACAAAAAAAAGTTACTTAGCCATTTACCATTACATTACATTTTCAAAAGCAGGCTGCCACACAGCCGACTCACAACAGCAGCCTGAATATGTAAACTCGGGAATTTCTCAAAGTCCCGAAGTCGACAAATCTGCCAAATTATGTGCGAGTGTCGCGTGATTTCAATTTGGAAAACATTTCCCCGTCTTTTGGTTTTGGCGGGCCAAAATGTATTGTAAAGCTAAACTGATACACGGGCTGGATCCAAATTTGAGAGCGGCCGGATTTTGCCCGCGGGTCTGGAGTTGGACACGCGGCCTGTTGCGGCCTCCAGCATTCAGAGAGTTAGTGCGTGCGAGCCTACCTGCAGCCTGCGTCTGTATTCCACCGACGGCTGCCGGGATCTGCGTTGGTAACGGCGTCTGAAGCTGCGCCTGCGGTCGGGGTACGGCTGTCGTTGCCACGGTGACCTCCATGGCGCCCAGCGGGGGGGACAGCACGTCTCCGTACATGTACGGAGGAGTCGGAGGGTTTTCACCTTTAACTGTGATCTGGGGGGGAGAGACGAGACGCAGTCAGAAAATGATCCCCAGAGCGTTTTTATCCCGATTCATGCTGCTGCCAACATAATGTGAATGGGTCGTTATGTTTTTTATTAATTCATTTTGTAATTATTGCAAGTAGGGCTGCACGATATGAGGAAAATATGAGATACGTTGTTGAATATCGCAATAACGATATTACTTGCGATAAATTAACAGATTAGCGTGTACTCAGTTCTGCCTTTCTGCTGCTTTCAGTATTCTTTTAAAATACAAATTGCTTGTTGAAATTAAAACAAATAATTATTTCTAACATTCTTTTATTGAACAAATTAAACATTGAATTGGCAACGACAGGCACTACTAAAAAACTGACATATACACTTTAAAGTGCAGTTTTCTACTGATATTTTCTTTCAACTAACACAAAAAATATCGTAGTGTCTATCGAGATGTGTATATTGCGCCAGGTGATATTGCGAGGACGATATAAAAAAAAACGATACGGGACAAAAGATGTTAGTTTTCACACAGTCAGCAAACCCAAAACGTCCTCCATGTTAAACCGTTGTCTTAACCCTCCTGTTGTCCTCGGGGCAAATTTGACCGGTTTTCAAAAAAATTTCCTACATCAGAACATTTGGGTTTCTTTCAAAAAGAAACAACGTGGATGGTTTCCCTACGTCGCTCTTCACAAGTTAAATAAACGATCAGTTACCTACTTTCATTGAATTGGGGTTTTTTTGTATTCAATTTATAGCATTTGAAGAAAATAAATTGATAAAAAAACGTTGGAAAAAAAGTGTAAAAAAAAAAAAAGAAACTAAAACGACAAAAACGTTGAAATAAGTGACAAAAACATCGGTGGGAAAAGCTTCAAAAGTGTCGAAAAATACGACCAAAACGTTGAGAAAAAAAAAAAGTTTCAATAAAAAAATTCTGACCCAGAAACAAAAACAAGAAGTTGCTTGTTGGTTGACGTGTCCAGACGAAGCTTTGACATTCCTGATTATCCACTAAACTTTTTGTCTAAATAATTCATAATTTCAGCAATTTTTTTTTTTAACTCAAATTAGATATTTAATTTAAATGAGGTTTATTGACCATGAATTTAAAATAATTCTTTTTTTTTTTTTTTTAAAGCGTAAAACTAGAGTATATAAGTTGGTGTTAGTGGTAAATCCGGTGGTAGTAAAAAAAAAAAAAAATGTATATATATAAAATTAATAAATATTTTTGTTGTATCTCTTTTCGGTGTTGTAGTTTGTAGACGGTCCCGAAGCACTCGTCTTGCCGTCTCAACACCGGAACTAAACAGAGCTGAATTAGCACAACTTTCATGCATTTCTTTCACGTCTACTGCAGTCAGATTCACTGTGTTCACTCGGAAGGAATCCCTTCACACGGGTAGGCCCTTGTAATGGCATCTCGAACATGTTAAGAGGCTAAAAGCACGTTTAAAACCTGCCCTGTTTCAGTCTCCTGGGTGCTAACGCCAGCAGGACGATAACACTGTGCAGGCCACACCAATTGTTTACGATTTTCTCGCTACTGACAGCACTCCAAATTATGGCTGGGCGATATGGAGACAATCAATCTTGACCAAATACCTCAATATCGATATCCTAGGGTTGACAATTGGAGCTTTAACAAAATAGCTTCACATTTAGATTTTAGATAAATAATAATCAGTAATGTGGATGTAATGTCTAAGTGGGAAAAGGCAAATAATAGAACAGCTACAACAGTCTGGTGACGATATCCAAAATCTAAGACGATATCCAGTCTCATATCACGATATCGATATAATATCGATATATTGCCCAGCCCTACTCCAAATTTACAAACAGAGCTACGTGTTGAAATCGACCGGAGTTCTCCTTTAATACGTTCAGTGGAACGTCTACTTGGACAGACTTAAACACACACCTGTGGGTCTGGAGACGATGCAGAGCAGTCGGACGCGAGCGAGGATGCCGGAGAGGGAGGCTCTGCTTTCACCTGGAACACTGGACACACAAACAAACAAAAACATAAACCAGTGACAACAAGAGTACGCGAGCAGCAGAGTTTGTTTTTGTTAGATTTGAAAAGAAGCTGCAGGACGTACACATTTCCACGGGTAACGGCTGAGTGATGGTCATTTCATTTTTTATCACGGGCGCTTCTCCTTCAGAGAGAAAACAAAAAGACACACAGACAGACGTCAAAACAAAGACTGCTGAGGCTTAAACATAACAATAACTTTATTTATCACTTTCTAAAAAGTGCTATGTAACTACTTATAAAGTGCTTCAAACAGAATGATGTATACTGCAATAAAATATGAATGATCAAGATTAAGTTTGAAGACGGACGCTTAAATGACTCATCGTTTCTAAAAGAATTTCAGTGATCTGGGAGGATAAAGCCCAGAATGATAACAATAATACCGATAGTACAGAATTAATTAATAAGTGTCAGGTTGAATCAACCTCGCAGAGAAAATATCTTGAAAAAATATCAAATAAATACTCTAATAAACTGCTCTCACCGTGTGGTTATTTAAGCTCTCCACGAAAATAAAAAATTAAAAAGTGAAAGGTTTTCTCCTTTTAAACAAAAGGTACACTGTGTAGGATTTCTCCCGTCTAGCGGTGAAATTGTATTTTGCGTTCAAACGAATAGAGCTCTCTAGCGCCTCGCTTTTTCAAACGCGTGTTGCAACTACGGTAGGCGTTATGTACCGAGCAGCTATGACGACATGTCTTCCAATTCCTTCTCCTGGTGCTCGCCGTAAGCACGATCCTCCATTATGAACTAAAGTGCGGCGTAGGCTTTCTAATTTGCCGGGGCGGTGACGAGCGCCTCTCGCCGATCTCCTTCTCCATTTCAGCCGGTTTCAGTCACGTGACGCTGGCTCTGAACAAGAACGCGTTGAGGGTTACGAGGATAAGTCAGATCATTGGCAGAGGTCATTTTAAACCAAACTGAACTATATGTTTGCGTTTTTAAAGATTGACGTCTTCAGTAGGAACCAATGGGCTCGGAGCAGAGAGCCACAGACTTCCGTCTCTCAATTTTCATGGGATTTGTTGTCCAAAAGGAAAAAAAAAGGAAGAAAAAAAAAAAAAAACATTAAACCTGATCCGCCTCTGGACAAAATCTATGATATATAATCTATTAAATGTAATACTAGATTGTGGGATGACTTGTTCTGCTTTATAATCTCATTAAAAGAGAGTTTTCCACAGGTTCGATCGGACGCGGCTCGCGTTTCAGAGAACGTTTGATGCGTGAAAGCAAAATGCTGACCGAGGTCGGTTTAAGGTTTCCCTGCGAGCGCCTCACGGGTCGGCTGTTCTGTACCTGTGAGAAGGTTGTCGTCAAGGTGTCGCCATGGCGACGTGGGGTTGTCAGGATCGAGGGTGAGCACGAGGTCATTGTCAAACTGCGAGAGGGAGGGAGGGAGAAAGAGAGAGAGGCAGAGGGTGGGAAAAAAAAAAAGACTAAGTCAGGTGGAAAATTAGGTGTGTGTGTGTGTGTGTGTGTGTGTGTTTGTTTAACTATATTTGTGGGGTCCAAAAACCAGGAGTTCAGTATACTTGTGGGGTCCGACCAGCCTTGTGGGGCCAAAATGCTGGAGCCCACAAGGTTAAAGGTCTGTTTGAGGGTTAAGACTTGGTTTTAGGATTAGGGTTAGAATTAGGTTATGGTTAGGGTGAGGGTAAGGGTTAAGGTTAGGCATCTAGTGGTGATGGTTAAGGTTAGGGTAAGGGGCTAGGGAATGCATTATGTCAATGACAGGTCCCCACAAAGATAGTGCCACAAACCTCTTTTTGTGTGTGTGTGTGTGTGTGTGTGTGTGTGTGTGTGTGTGTGTGTGTGTGTGTGTGTGTGTGTGTGTGTGTGTGTGTGTGTGTGTGTGTGTGTGTGTGTGTGTGTGTGTGTGTGTGTGTGTGTGTGTGTGCGCGCGCGCGAGCCAACTGACAAACAATTAGCCCGATTATCTTTTGACCCAACATCTGAGCCTACTGGGTAATGCTGCTGCAGCAACAACAACATGTGAATGAGTGATGCAAATATGTTGATCACACAGTTAAAAAGGAATAATTCAACATTTTGGGGGGGAAAAAAAAATCCTTAAATATGATAAAACCCACAAGATGAGCAGAGAGGACGAATATTAATATTTCTTTATTAGGTTGTTGTAAATTCTAGGGCTGGCTGCCCCCCCTTTAGTCAACTAATCAGTTGATTTGGTCTAATAGGTACGTTTTGTTTTTTCCACGCTGAATGACTTGTTTCCAAGGAACGTATGAGCCCATCTCTGTTAACGCAGCATTTAAAGTGCTGCTTTCGTGTGATTCTTTGTGGAGAAACTGCGTTTTACAGATCTGTCGATTGAATCAACTACTTCCTCCACCGTCCACGAGGGAGGGGAATGGTTGACCCCTCTTCAAAAAACTAAAGGTTACGACTGAGCAAACGTGTCAAACTGTGCGAAGACGGAGTGTTTGTGGCTTCAGTTTCACTCTGGGTCCCCGGGGACGGAAACCAGAGCCGCGAGCAGTGACAGCTTCTGTCTTTGTTGTCTCCGTACCGATTGTTCGTATTTCAACCCCCGGCTGAGGTCGGCGTCCTCTCCCTCCTCCATGCTCTCACACTGGTACAGGCAGGCATCTGAGGACAGAGACAGGGCTTAGATCAATAGATAGATACTTCATTGATCCCCAAGGGGGGAATTCAAGGTCCCAGTAGCTTAAAGATATCACACACACACACACAACATACATCACAAACGGGATGATAAAGTGACAAATCCACATGAATAATACGGATAAGAGAAAAGACACTAAATAAAAAATCCACATGAATGGACTAAGGGATGTATAAGCATGAGAGGCTTGCAGTGACGGGGCAGGGACTGACCCTGTGATTCAGTGTGCATGCTAAGGTGCTATGTGAAAGTGTGTGTCATTATAGTGGTAGTGCAAATAAGTCCAATAGTGCAATGATAAAGTCTAGAGTCCAGCATTAAATATGGACATTATAAGGGAATAATGTAGACAGTAGGATAGACACAAATCAACGGTCAGTATTAGAGGTAACAGGGTGATCACATCAGACAACACAGGATGTTATTATTATTATTATTATTAACCATTTAGGGTTTTTCCTGCATAGAGGAATTTTTGGCACCGCCCGCGAAGAGGTTTGAGCCAGCCCCAAAGCAAAATCCCCAGCGCCCAAATTATAAGAACTGAGCATAAAAATAGCAATTGAAATCGTCTCTGAATGTGTGTTTACAAGCAAGTTACCAAACAAGCGTCAAACAAGCAGAACGTGAACCGTCCAGAGACCTAGAGACTGGCATGGGGTACTTTCCATACAATAATCTCTCAATGCAAATCTAACTAGCTACTAGGCTAACTGAGACCATGTCAGTCTCTAGGTATGGTGAAGGGGATGTGATGATGTGGGGGTATGGTGAAGGGGATGTGATGATGGGGGGGTATGGTGAAGGGGATGTGATGATGTGGGGGTATGGTGAAGGGGATGTGATGATGTGGGGGTATGGTGAAGGGGATGTGATGATGGGGGGGTATGGTGAAGGGGATGTGATGATGGGGGGGTATGGTGAAGGGGATGTGATGATGTGGGGGTATGGTGAAGGGGATGTGATGATGTGGGGGTATGGTGAAGGGGATGTGATGATGTGGGGGTATGGTGAAGGGGATGTGATGATGTGGGGGTATGGTGAAGGGGATGTGATGATGTGGGGGTATGGTGAAGGGGATGTGATGATGTGGGGGTATGGTGAAGGGGATGTGATGATGTGGGGGTATGGTGAAGGGGATGTGATGATGTGGGGGTATGGTGAAGGGGATGTGATGATGTGGGGTATGGTGAAGGGGATGTGATGATGGGGGGGTATGGTGAAGGGGATGTGATGATGTGGGGGTATGGTGAAGGGGATGTGATGATGTGATGATGGGGGGGTATGGTGAAGGGGATGTGATGATGTGGGGGTATGGTGAAGGGGATGTGATGATGTGATGATGTGGGGGTATGGTGAAGGGGATGTGATGATGTGGGGACCAAGGGAACTTTTGGATGAACATTTATTTATTTAAGATACATTATTCTTTCACAAAGAAAATTGGTGTCCTTAAAGGTTGGATTTTTACTACTTTTTTAATTAAGGTATTTTCAAAAGATGTTTTTTTTAATTCGTCTTTTTAGTCAACTTTAGCATGGGTGTGTAAACTTATGCAAGCCACTGTAATTCTTCCACAAACCTAGGGAAAACCCCTGGTTATAACGTATACACATGGATATATTAACATGAACCTGGTATAGTCATATACATTTATGTTAAGATACAAAGCAGAATAACACCACTTAGAAGCCATGTTCAATTGCGCGTGTATTGACAGAGAAACATGTCAACACAAGACTAGTAAAATGGGAGTAATTACAAAGTGGAAGAAAGAGAAGAAGGGACATGCGCTTGTGTTAATGTGTGATGACGCTTCCCACACAGTGTGTGTTAATGATAAACTGACATATCCGGGTCTGCTGACATGAGGAAGCACACGCTTTTACACACTGCAACCGCGTGCAACGAGCACCTCGCACATAATGCAACAACTTCTCTATCAAATACAACCCTTTAAAGTCCACAATGGAGATTTTGCAGAGGAGGAGGAGGGAGGGAGGGGGGTGAATGTAACCGTTTTAACGGCGCAGCTAGCTTCGTCTGGACGGCTGCTGGTCATTCCCACACGAACGTTATCGCACCCGGCTAGCTTTCTGTCGTATTATACATGTGTATTTACCGTTGTAAAGGATTTCAAATGATAACTCACCCCAATCTTCGCTTGTCAGGAGGTTATCAGCGAAGAAACGAGTGTCCAAATCAGATAGTAAATCCGTACTCATAGCCACAAAGGCGGTGTGTTTGGAGAGCAGTTGGCTGCAGTCAGATAGCGACGTGATAGCAGCTAGCTAAACAAACAAACAAACAAACACAATACGGACGCTAATTCTTAGCATTAAGGTGCCTGAGTGATATCAGGCATGGATATACTTTATAATTCAAAATAAATGGGTGTTTCTTCCGTGGAAAAGTGATATATTTATCCGTTTGTATCTCCGGGTGATTTATCTGTTTGGGCTCTTCCCTTTGCTTCGCAATATGACAGAGGAGGAAACGAATTTTCCGGAAAGGCACCGCCCATATGTGACAGAGCAGCCAATCACGGCAAATGATAGTGTGACAGACAAGACGAAGAACCAATAAGGGGGATTCAGAGAGTGTGATTGAAGACGCAAATCAGCCTATTGTTGAGGGCGATGCAGAAAGAAGGTTTTAAAGTGATTTGGCCCAATCGAAACCGTGCATTGTGATGGACAGGCAAAATCAACCAATAGACGCGAGGGAATTCGGGGTCTGTTGAATTGACATGCGTGCTAGCCAATCATGCTGTATCAGAGTCAAAACAGCACAACACTATCTTATGTCAGATTAGACAGGAAATAAATTTAACTGGTTTATACATATAAACAAGCCGACGCTATAACTTCTTAAAATACATTATTTTGCTGCTGGGACAATTATTTTGGCATTGTAGCTTTTTTTTTTTTGTTAAACCTCTTTTTATATAAACAGTCTATGTGTTATTCCAATAAAAGTCCACTTAAAGATGTCTTTATACTTAGCTGGGCTAAAACCATAGACTGTAAATATTAACAGTATATGACTACAACATGCATTGCACTTGGTGCACAGAATAGACTGTGGTGCACAGGTTGGCATTAAACGAAACCAGAACACAACATATGTTGAGGATGACTAATTATCTATCCCTCCTGCCACCTAAAAAGAGGCAAAAACTGTCTGATCTTTCTTGTTTGAGTTCCTAGCTCGGAAATCTGAGGGCAGCGGGGCATGTTTCCCAACTTTTGAGCAAGGAAAATCCGACTTCCGAGTACAAATGGAACGCACTAATATTCTGTGCCCTAAATCATTTCAGTCTTTAGGAAGATGAGGGGTGAATATCCACAGCTGCCTGTTGGCCTTTGTTCTGGGCTGTAACTTAAATAAAATCCAGGGACATTTTCATCTCAGAAGCGTAAATACCTCCAAAACAGGTCATGTTTTTATCTTTGTAAACTTAAAACAGGGACACTGCCCCATGGCCGTCACTAGACCTAGAGCTACACTGGGGCACAAGCCCCCCTAGTGGGGGGTCCATGGGCATGCTCCCCTGTAGGAAAATGTTGTCTATTTTAATGTTTAAAATGCATCAATCTGGTGCACTTTGAAAAGAAATTCAGACAACCAGCGGGCGGGGGGGCGGGTGTTGTAGTTTGTAGACGGTCCCTAAACATTCATCTTTCTCCAGGTTGGAGCACGGCTCGTTTTGATGAAAATGAGTTTGTGGCTCGTTGTTTACCTCACTACGGTAGGAAAGATGTGTCGTTTGTGATTTAATAACATTTCGCTGTAGAGTAATTGATCCCGGAAGTTGGAATCTGTGAATATCTTTCTAACTTTACCAAAGTTGAGCTCTGAGCAGCGCTTGCTCTGGCTGTCTTGAGCCTGCGCGTGTAGGGTGCACGACTATACGTTTGGTCAATGTTTACTTTCTTTCAGTCCAATTTCGGGTCAGTCAGTCACAGTGAAAACCGAGGACATTTCCGGGGACAGGTCACCGAAACCGGGGTCGTCTGGTCACCCTACAGTAGACACCCCCTGTCCCCCCCACCCACCGCTCCGCCCTTGGTTGCCACACAAGGGATGTCATTGAAATATTTCACCAATTCATATTTTGCAGATAAATGGTCTGACGTGACAGCATTATGTTTCCAACTAAACACACCGTGCCAACAAAACGAAAAATATTTACACATGAGTCGCATTAACGGAAGGACGAAGCTGAAATGTCACGTTGGGAACTGATGATTAATGCGCTAATCTTTCACTGTCAGTGGAAAAAAAACAAACATGCAATACTTTACAATACAAACACAGTTGTGTGTTGTTGGCGTAAGATGATCACGTAGTCACACTAAAGATGACTATGGGGGAACTGTGTGGGATGAAAAACCCACACAGTTCCTGCTCTCAACTTCAATAGAACAGGTTGGCATTGAACGAAACCAGGACACAACAAATGTTGAGAATGACTCATTTTCCCTCCTGCCACCATAGGCTAGGCTATTTTTAGGGGTGCTGAAGCACTCAGTTGTAGCCTAAAGTCAACAGCCTATCTGTGATTACCTGAACGAGGGCGCCTCAGCCTACTGTTCAGTCTGCGCAGATAACTTTGGAGAATTCGGTCGTTAGAGTATGGCTACTTTCAACGGGGTCATCCCTATGTTCCCCGGGTCCTATGTTCCCCGTTTTTCCCAAAAAGGGTCCTATGTTCCCCGCAATCTATCAATCTTTACGGTAGACTCTCAGCATGGCCAGCAGGCCTACCGTCGCATGGCCCACCTTAGCTCAAGCAGCTCAAAACTTAAATTTGCACAGGGGGGTTAGGGTAAGGGGTTAGGGTTAGGGTTAGGCCACCCCTGACCTAATCTTTCCTCGTCTAGGCCTATTTGCATATGCGCGTCAAACAGCCCGTAGGCCTACATAGGCCATTTGCCATGGAATTTGGCAGTAATGGTGGAAAAAGTAATAGACCGGGGAACATAGGACCCTTTTTTTGAAAAATTGTCCTATGTTCCCCGGTCTCATACAAAGAGGGGAACATAGGACCCAGGGAACATAGACACGCTCCCCTTTCAACCACTGAAAAGGTATGGCTAATGGAGTGAAAATCTAAATCTAATCGAATGAACACGTTAAGTACGCTACAGGTGTAGTATTTGTGGAACCAAGCTGTGATTCCCTGATCACAATGATGGCAATCGTATCTGAATTCGCCTAGCTTATTCACCACGGAGTCCAATTTTGTTGCGCAACGTTAGCCAAAATTGCTGACTCTAGGCAAATGTAGTTTAGGAGTAGCCTACAACGAGTTTCTAAAGTGTGCTATTAATAGCCTGCCGTAACGGCTTGAGCACCGCTAAAACTAGCCTAGCGCCGCCGCTGCAGTTACCTCCCTACCGGACACCTTCTTATTTTTAATAATGCCAATGAAAAATAAATAATTCAGACTGATTCATATCAGAACTGAAACACTGGAAGAACAAATGTTGACTCACACTGTGACACATATATTATACGGGCAAAAACACTTAAAAAACTTAAAATATTCCATTCACATTATATTTATATATGCATTTCATGGAGGACTAGTTTTCTTCCCACTTTAAGTGTTTTTTTGTGCTATATACATCCTATTCCTGTATTGCATAATATTGTTTTGTGGCTCATCATTAAAGTTGGTCTTCTCAGATTTATTGATGTCTTACTTATCATATAATAGTTGTTGTATTAGAGTAAATGCTTTTATGATCAGGCCTTGGCTCTTAAGAAAAAGAGATGTTGGATTTTCCCCATCTGGTTCAGAGGCATTATTAGATTAGATGATTCATCATTTAGCTGTACAACCATATCAGTTTCTATCAATGATGTAAATGAAAAAGTTGAAAATTAACAGCAGACAAAACATGAATAATCCTGTCTAAAAATATGTTAAGGCTTATTTTACCAGTTCAAGGTATGTGCAGGGGCGTAGCATAACATTCTGGGCCCTGTAGAAAGGCATTTTCTATGGGCCCCTCCCCGCATCCGCAGCTATTCATTCTAGCATCTTTTTGGGCCCTCCTCACATGAGGGCCCTGGGTACTCAGTCCCCTTGCCCCCCCCCAGTCCGACGCCCCTGGGTATGTGCTGCAATAATCATGCTTTGTAGTTGCCATCTTTTTTTTCACAGCAGATGCCTTGAATCTGTTGATAGTTTGTCATAATTGCATGTCTCAATCTGTCTATTTCTTTCCCCAGAACTCACCAGAAGTCATGATTTAAGCGGTTAAAAAAAATAATTGTACAGAGCTGTCCTGTACGATTAACAGCCCTAGCTTAACTGCTATCAACTGCTCATTAGGGGCTGAGCCCCCCCAAAGGTCAGATCCTAGAATCGCCCCTGCCTGCCACCTAAAAAGAGGCAAAAACTGTCTGATATTTCAGTTTTTAAATTCCATAACGTAGGTAGGGTTGCTGTGTTGATATGCCGGTCCAGTCAGAGAGACTGAGGGGGAAATATAACCAAGTTGAAGTTATTTTAAAAACCTAAAAGTTTAGGGGCTTTTGAGAAAACACCACACAGTTCCTGTTCTCAACTTAAATAGAAGATGAGATCAGACGTTGAAGTGCGTTCCATTTACCTCGGAAGCCGAAGCTGGGGATGACATCACAGACCTGTTCTTAACTTAAATAGAAGATGAGATCGGACGTTTGTCTGTGCACTGAATCATTTCAGTCTGAAGGAAGATGAGGGTGAATGTGTGTAGCTGCCTGTTGGCCTTTGTTCTGGGCTGTAACGTCACTGCAGGTAAGAACTTCAATATTGTAAATAATAATAATAATCATTTATAAAGTACATGCAGTCTGCACTAAGAGACCTTGACGCTTGTGTCAGTAGTATCTGTTATTGTTAAGTATAAATCAAGGAACCTGTGTGTGTGTGTGTGTGTGTGTGTGTCCGTTGTCTTTCAAATATCTCATAAACCGTTCACACTTGGTTTCCTGGGTACCCTGACTGCCGTCTGTAATTTGGAGCAGTTTGGACAGCGTTAGATATTGGATATTAATAAATATGAATACAACTTAAAGACCGCACAATGAAAGGTTGAGGAGGGAAAAACGCTGCCATAACGCTGGCTTCACTCCTTCCGTCAACTTAATTGCCGGACTCAAGGTCCATTCAGAAGACACAGACATGACATACACCATACATTAAAAACAGAGAAATAAAAACAAAAGAAACAACAATACTGCATTTCTATAGAAGACACGTATACCAGTGTTTCCATAGTGATGATTGGTATCATATGGCACTAAAACTAGGATTTGCCAGCAGCATATCAATGCTGTTCTGGGAGACGTTCAGGCAACAAATGAATTTGTAGATAAGACTCCTCAATAATGGCTGGAAGCTGCTGACCCCTGCATTACAAAACAGGTCACCTGCACTAGAGCACCTGGAGTTTGTTGAGCAGTCCCCTCATACAGTCATTATAATATACATGTATATCCTTCACGATAAAAGCCAGGCTTAAATTTACTGAGTGCATTTCGCTAAAAGGAAACCCAATAAAAAGGCATTTGTTGCCGACACTAGGTATCAAACAAAATCCAGACTCTATATTGTAATAAGCTGCTGTGAGCTGTACATTTGTAGGCTATATTTTGTGAGAAAACTCTGAATCTCCAACGTAACCAGTAACATTTCTCTGTCAATGGAAAAAGTAGTAGGCTACAACGTTTTCCTCTGAAGTAGAAGTACACAGACAGCCAGGGGCACGTTCAAGCTCAAAACGCTGTGCACCTTTTTGCTACTGTTTCCGCGTTGAATGACATGTTTCCTCTGAACGGTGTGAAACGGTGTGCAACCATAGACTGTATATAAGAATGGACCAACAGATCCCGTTGCTCTGGACGGAGCAACGGCCATTCATTTTGGTGTCACTTTGACAGCAAATAACTTTACATCTGAAGCGTTTAAAGACTCTATTTGTCCGTTGTTTATTTCTGAAGAAACACGACAATGTATAAAAGGCTCCATTACCTTGTAGCTGACGTTATGGCCCTGTAGCAGACGTTTTTTGTAAAAATAGGCTAACGATTGTGTCATAACCACCCGACTTTCTGTTGCATAGTAGACAAAGTACCGTATAGTACAGGAGAAGCTCGCAGGCAATCAGGGGGCATACAGTCGAAATGACAAAATAATTAATCAGAATACTTACCAAAAGTTGCTCCTGCTCCTACACTCATGGACAGCTCCTACTCACGTTCTCCGTCTCTGCTAGATTGAATGATTGAGATTTCTCTTGGCACAGCTACCAGAAGACTTCCAACTTTCAGACAGGTTGCTCACGTCACATTTACGTCTTCAAGCTCGTTTGAGGCTGCTCAGTAACGCTCAGCCATCACCGGAAAAGAGCTTCTAATGTCCTTCACTGGTCTCCGTGGAAGTCTACGCTTTGTCCATTCTTTTACTGTCCATGGTTTCATTCCACCTTTAGCATAGAGGATCTTTGGCAGCAAGCAGCGATGCAGGAGGCCAAGCAATCAGCCTGTTCTAAACAGGCACGCTTTGAACAAGCACTGTAGGCTACTAGCAATGTAAACATAACACCAATTAACAAGATCATATTCAATGTGCGATCACTGCATATGACTGTTAAATGACAGTTTTCTTATTTAGCTGTGTTTCCTTTGCAGAAGTAATCCATAAAATAGTCGAGGAACGTTTGACTTATTTGCAACTGTAGAAATGTTGACATTCTGAGAACAGATGCTTACTTATTGTAAACTCTGTTTCTTTTGCAGGAATATTCCATGAAAGAGTTGAAGAAAAGACACAGGTGTCTCTGCGATGTCCTCACTCTGTGGAGGGAGACGTGACGTGGAGCAGAGAGAGGAATGGAGACAAAACTGACATACTGACAGTTAATGGAGACAGAGACATAAGACACATTGATGACCCGGGCAGACGATACAGTTCATTAGCTGATAAGTCACTGGTCATTGTAAAAGCTGTCGTCTCAGACTCTGGAAGATACTTCTGTAACAATGAATCAGCTGCAGATCTGACGGTGATCCCTTCAGGTAACATCAAACTTTAATTCATGAAAAAGGGGTTTAAAGGTGACCTATTACTGTATATAGCATTTTCAGGTTCATACTTGAATTTTGTGATTCTACTTGAACGTTTACTTTTTTTAATGTTCAAAATCACTTTATATTTCTCAACTAGTACACAACCAGACATGTCCCAGCAGTAATGTGACCCGAAATTGGGGAGAAATGACCGACATTGGCCGCCAATATTACTGCTTTCTGGCGTTAGCATGCAGCTACTTAATAGTTAGCAGTATGCTAACGTTAGATATTGTAATGGGACGAGGCAGCACTTTCTACCGTCAAAAATCGCAGATAAAGGCTTCTGAACCAAACACTATCCAATCGGACATGTTTCAGCAGTAATGCAACCCGAAAATGGGGAGAATTCAACAACATTGGCCACCAAGATGACATCTTTTTCTGCTGTTTGCATGTAGCTACATGCAACAATGTTAACAACGCAGTAGCTTAAAAAACAAAATACTCCCGGCCTGCCTACTTGGAGCAGATAACCAATCATAGAAGGCCGGCTACGTGTTGCGTAACACTCAGCTGAGAGTAGAAAAAACTGTTGAAACTGGAGCATTCAGAATAGTTGGAAATCTAAACGTTTTAGCTCACGGGGATTTCTCTAAAATACGTTTACATCATTGTTTGACGTTTTTGCCACGTTTGACATGAAAATCCGACATTATAACATTGTAGATGTGACAGAAAATATGGAAAAAGCATATCATATGTCCACTTTAATCTGAGAGAGTGGGTAAAGTAAATACTGTACTCTGTATTCCTCTGCCACACACAGAAGGTAACAAGAGAACGACAAGTCCGACAACAACACCAAAAACAACAACAACAACAACAACAACAACAACAACAACAGCAACAAACCCAGGTAGGACGACAAGAAAGAAACAAAGTCTTTCTGAGATGGTCCAGTAACTTTATCGCCCCATCCTAGATTAATCTCGCATTAACGAGACATTCTGAGAACAGATGCTTACTTATTGTAAACTCTGTTTCTTTTGCAGGAATATTCTATGAAATAGTTGAAGAAAAGACACAGGTGTCTCTGCGATGTCCTCACTCTGTGGAGGGAGACGGGACGTGGAGCAGAGAGAGGAATGGAGACAAAACTGACATACTGACAGTTAATGGAGACAGAGACATAAAACACATTGATGACCCGGGCAGACGGTACAGTTCATTAGCTGATAAGTCACTGTTCATTCTAAAAGCTGTCGTCTCAGACTCTGGAAGATACTTCTGTAACAATGAAAGAGCTTTAGATCTGACGGTGATCCCATCAGGTACTGTGTATCTAAAGAGAGCAGCTTAATCAGAATCAGAATCAGATTAATTGGCCAAGTATAACTTACATACACAAGATATTTGACTTCGGTGTGTTAACTCTCTATACATTCAACAAATAGCCATGTAGTAGTAAACATTCAGTAGACAACTAGTAATATAGACACATACTGTAGAGACACCAATATACATATAGGCACATATCAACATAATATACAAAAATACAAATTATAGAAATAGAAATTATGATTCAATTGAAATACAGCAACTGTAACACCTGGACACTACATGATGCAGTTAAAAGTAATACAGCTTGTCGATAAGACTTTGGTGGTTTTATACTACAGATCTTCGTGATCTTTGTCCCAGCTTTCTACCACATATCATTGAAACTGAAAACGTAGTTTTTGAGATATTCTGCTAACAAACAAAGAAACAGACAAAGTCTTGTATAACCATAAACACGTGCCTTATAATAATTACCATAAATGTGCTGTTTTGCGTTTTGAAATTGACTGAAAGGTTACATTAAAACACCATGTCCATGTTTGTCTTCTCTCCATCGCAGCTCGACAAACAGACACAAACAGGAAGTGATGTCTGATCCTCCATCATGCAGAAGCAAGAGCGGTTAAAACTCAACTGTCATCAGCCTTCGTCCTCATTCAGTCCAACAGAAATCAGTCCTCCTGCTGCTTTCTCCACCATGACGACCACAGAAACTACTGTTACTTCTTCTACCACTGATGTTCTGCAGCAACTACAACCAAACGTGGGAAACAGTGTAATAGTTGAACTGTAATGACCTCTTTGTATAATAGCCTAAAAAAATAATGGACAAAACCTCCAGGCCTAAAAAAAGAAAGGCCAAAGATGAAGTGACTTAAAGCTGCATTCTCTCTAATTTCCAGCAGGGGGCGACTCCATACATTTGGGCCTTTTTTGAAGAAATGTAAATAGTTTGTATAGTTTGTCTATATCATTATGACTCCAAATATATAGGAGAACATTTTTAGACAACACAAATGCTGGTGTAGCATTGCTGTGTGTGTGATATTGATGAAGTGAATGTCATGAGGGCAAAAGTGTCTGGACTTCTTTTTGAAAAAATGTAGATATTTTGTCCACTGTATAAGTTATAATGTTTATTTTGTCACTGTTTGACTCCCAAGGCATATGAGAACTCTTTGAGACAGGAGATTGGCTGAGCTTCTATTGCTGTGTGTGATATAAATACATATCTGTGAGATTCAATTTCCGTTTTATTTATTTATTTGTCTTTACGGTCCCACAACCTTTTTTTTTACATTGAAGTGACCTCACTGTAGCACAACAATTCTAATAGCCCAGCTTGTCCTGAAATAATGAGGTTTATAGATTGACTATGGACAACAGGGTTGATGCTTACAAGCTTTTTTAGAAAATTAAACCAGATGGACCATAAGTTGTCAAAAAGGGTGCAGAGGGTTAAGACAACCATAAAGTGAACAATACAGGAGATAACTTGTATTGAGATAACTAATTATAATTTCCTTTACGTAAATAAAGACATTTCCAGCATAAATTTATGCAAAAAAGACACAAATTTCATTTCGTGTACAGGTTAGAATTTAATTTCGTGTACTGCCACGGGGAAATTAAAACGGCCTGACCGCCACACGGGGATGCGTTACCCGGACGCACAGACACGATCCGCGGTCTCTGTGGCACGCAACAACGGGACGGTTGAGGTTAGGAAAAAAAAGAACTGGGAAAGGAACCGTCACACGCCGGACACGCCACGGAAAGGAACACCAACACGCGGGACGCGATCCCCTGCTCTCCGGGGTGAAAGTCCTGTGTTGTTTGACCCATCCACCACCCTGACCAACCTCCCTACGCGGATCTTTGGCTTTTAATACTACTCCTTACCGTTGTCGTGCTGTGATCACGAAATATGCTTACCATTTAAATACATTAAATTAAAATTCGTAATCACTACACGAAAAAAACGACATATTCGTGTCCTGTTCACGAATCAATAGATTCAATAAAGTGACCATTTCACGAACTGCCGTGAGACTGGGCTGGTATGTTCAAAAGTAGTTTTAGTCGTGCAACAGAAGACTCAGATTGGACAGATAGTCTAGCTAGCTGTCTGGATTTACCCTGCAGAGATCTGAGGAGCAGTTAACCATAGTCCTCACAAATCAGCCGGAGGTTAGAACGCCAACACAAAGACAGAGGAAGGGGACGGACATCTGGCCGAAAAGAGGGACATCCAGCGGAATTTCCGGCAGCAACGGGGAAATCCTGTAAATGAATTGTTGTCGATATATAGACGACTGCGAAAGTAACAAAACGTTCAATCCACAGAGAAATGCACACAGCCAGTATTCAGAAACTGTGCCTTTAAACGAGCCGTCCATTGTGATGTCACAACTATACTATAAATGGGTAGAAAGTGTCGCTACAGAGCCGTTACAGTCATTCCCCGGCTGCAGTGACGGAGCAGAGTTATTGGTTCTGGTTGTTTGCCGTCACTTTGGGTTTCTCCAGTAAACAATACGTGTTGTCAGCGAGCTGTGACAAACCTGTGGGCCGAGAAAAAATACAGAACACAATTTGTTTCCGTTTCATCAGAGTGAAAAATCACCATCTTGCTTCTCATTCAGTGTTTTGTTAAATATACTGTATATTGATATTATGTTGTTTAGTTTTCTGTCTTTTTACATATATCATGGCCTCTTTGACCCAGTAAACCTGCTGATCTATCTGTATATGTTTTAAAGTTACCTTCATTATTATAATTGTTGCCAATCAAGGAATATGCGGACTCATTAGGAGGCGATGTCACTGTGAGAAGGAAGGAAACACAATGAATATATAATGCATGTTACCAGAAATATGTAAACAGAGTATTTGGTCAAATGTTGATGAGAGCTCCGTCTTTACCGGTCTTCTTCTTCACTGGTGGAAGATCAGGGATGGTGTTGTACGTGGGATCCTGTCGGTTTGATCCATCTGTTGAAACATTTTACCAACGAGCATTATTAACCCTTGTGTTGTCTTCCCATCGACCATTCAACTTTTTTTTTTTTTTTTTTCTGGGTCAAAATTTCAAATTAAAACTATTTTTGGTGACGTTTTTTTGTCACTTTTTTCAAAAAATGTCGTCACTTTTTTACGATGTTTTTTACGATGTTTTTTTACGATTTTTCTGCACTTTTTTTGACGTTTGTTGTTTTTTCCAACGTTCTTTGATCTTTATTTTTTTCAAACGCTATAAAATTGAATTACACCCAAATTCAATGAAAATAGTGAAGTGATCATTTATTTTACTTGTAAAGAGTAATGGATGTATGGAACCATCCACGTTATGTTTTGGGCAATTTGGTTGAAAGAAACCCAAATTTCTGATATAGAAACTTTTTGAAAATAGGTGAAATTTGACCCGAGGACAACAGGAGGGTTAACCAAATGAGTTCACCTGGAGTCCCATTTGTCTTCTCTTTCTAAAAGGTAGTCGGAAAATGTGTTCATTTATTTACAACCCGTTCTCACTCCCAACTAAAATACTTCCGATGGAATCGTAATTTTTGGAACGATTCCAAGTAGGAATCGATTCTCGATGCCTAATCCCAGCAACTGCGGAAGCGAGTAGTATGAAGATCGAAAATCTGCATAGGGAGCTTGGTTGGGGTGGAGGATGGGTCAAACAACACAGGATTTTCACCCAGGAGAATGGGGATCATGTCCTGTTCTTGTCCCGCATGTCACTGAAACTTAGATTATGTAACCCCACCCACCATCTTTTCCTAAACGCGTTCTTGTGCCGCATGTCAGTTAAACGTACGCCCTGACGCCAAGAGTCCCGACTAAGCGCTTCTAAATATGACTCTAAAGGAAAACTTTTTGCGTCAATAACAAACACCAAAGGCACATGACCAAGCGTCGCTATTTGACGCCCTGGGAGTGAGAATCTGTTGTTATTTACCTGAAAAATCTGCCATGCAGTGTGCAGCTGCTTGTGTGGTCAACGTTCCTCCACCTGCCAAAATAAAAGATGCCTTCTTGGTTGTTTGTTAGATGCAGAAAAATCTAAATGCATTTTTGTGTATGAAGATACAAAGCCACTAGACAGGACGATGTAATTTCTAGGGTACTCACCCATATAATACATTTATCTTTAAGTCAGGGTATCTTTCCAAGCGGCATGAAAAGGGCCAGGGTAGTTCCCCTTTTTAAGAAAATTAGCAGATCAGATGTTGGTAATTATAGGCCTGTATCAATTCTGACAGCCATATCGAAGGTGTTTGAGCGTCTTGTGTATGAGCAGGTGGAAGAGTACCTTGTCAGAAAAAAATCTACTGTATGAACTTCAGTCTGGATTTAGAGCAGCATATTCTACTGAAACCTGTCTTATTCATTTATTTGATTATATTCGACAAAACGTCGATGAAGGAAAGTATGTGGGCATGATTCTTCTTGATTTGCAAAAAGCCTTTGATACTGTAAAGCATGCAATACTACTACCAAAGCTACAAAGTATAGGCTTCAGAAATACTGCTGTGATATGGTTCACCTCTTACCTCACTGGAAGAACTCAAGTTTGTGATGTTGAGGGGACCATATCAGATCCTCAGGATATTACTTGTGGGGTGCCCCAAGGTTCAGTCCTTGGCCCCCTTTTATTTTTAGTTTATATCAATGACATGCCAGCTGCGTTGAAATGTAATCTGCTTTAATATGCTGATGACTGCGTTTCTGGTCTCTGGTAGGGACATCAGTGAGATTGAGAAGACTCTAGGTAATGAATTGGATAGTGTTAGCAAGTGGCTCATAGACAACATGCTGGGTAAAAATGAGTCCATTTTATTTGGAACAAGAAGGAAGTTGTCTAGAACAAATGCACTTAAGGTCACATGTAATGACACTGAAATAGTGTCTCAGAAAAGTGTCGCATACCTTGGGTTAACATTAGAGCAGTCATTAACCTGTAAATTTATTGCTGACAAAATATTATCCAAGTGTGCCGGTAAACTGAAATTCCTGTATCGCAGGACAAGGCATCTAGATTTTTCTATCAAGAAATTACTGGTTGTCTCACTGATTCAATGTCATTTTGATTACATGTAATCAAGTACCACAGTACCAGGCATGTTCTGCCTGGTACTGTGGATTATCAGTTAAACTTTGAAACAGAATGCAAGTAATGCAAAATAATGTTATCCGCTACCTGTTAAATGCCCCCTGGACTCATATTGGTAGAGATGCTTTTAAAAGGGTAGCACTGCTGCCAGTACACGTTAGAGTGGAGCAGTTAAAGTTGAAATATATGTATAATGTCATAAATGGCTCTGCTCCCAAATATTTGCACACAGCATAATCACAATACTACGGTCAGTGTCCATTCTTGTAAAGTACCCAGAGTCAACAATGCAGCTAGAAGTGTTTTTTCCTATACAGGTATAACATTGTGGAACAATCTGCCGCTTTCCCTCAAAATTGTAAATACCAGAGGGACTTTTAGACATCAGGTTAAGGCATTTTTATGGAATAGAGTAACCAATTGTTTTAATTAGAGTAGACTGATTATTTTATGTGATCTGTGATTTTTTGATTTTAGAATACTCTTGATCCTTGGATGATTCGTGTTAAATCTTATTGTCTTTGCCCTGCAATAGCTCTTTGTCATGTGTTAAATGTTCTAACACCAAGGACCATGTTGGAAATAAGTGTTCACACTGTAACATGTTTTCCTTTGGATTATGTTGTCTGTCAAATCCAAAATAAATCAAATCAAATATAAAATATAAAATATAATCTGTCAGAAGTGCTCCCATTCTCTATGCATATACATGAAAGCAGGAATAAAACAGTGAAGAAGTTCATTTCACATCAATCAGAATAGAAAGAGGAACTTGTCTGATTTTTTTTTTCCAAAGAAAAAGGAACATTTCTTCTGTCTCACCATTAATCGGCTGAAGCAAGACTCCATCCTGTATCTCGTCATAGACGGGGCTTCTTTCTTCACTTACTGTGAAAAAGACACATCAGTGTTTTCACACATAGTCCTCTTTAAACGAACCAAACTCAGTTCTCTTGTTCGTTTTTCTGCCTTCCAAAATAACTCACTGACCTATTAGTCATTATTTTGTGTGCGTATGTGAAGACTTCAAGGCCTCATCAGAGCTGAAGGGAACCAGTCCTCGTGTTGGTTTCTGGTTTCTTTATTTCATTTCGACCAAAAAATAACAATAACATAAAATATAAAAAAGACGATAAGTGCGTTGCAGCCATACGCAGTACATAAAGATCTTTATATACAGTCTATGGTTGCAAAATAGAAAAACAATATCTATAAAGTGTTATAAACAATATGTTCAATATGTCCGAAAAGTAGCGGGACGAAGCTTGCTTATTATCCCCACCCCTTATATCCAACTCTAAACAGTTCCGAAACACAGTCTATGGTTGCAAAATACAAAAAGAAAAACAATATCTAGAAAGTGTTATAAACAATATGTTCCATGAAGTAGCGGGACGAAGCGGAAGCCACCCACTTATGTCCAACTCTAAACAGTTCCTAAACATATCATACATTCATCATTATATATAATATATATTCATAGCAAAATAACAAACAGTACGGTGAAACTTTTTTTTTTACAGTTATTCTTTTTGCGGTTTATTTATAGTTTCTTTTATTAGTCCATCTTCTTAAATGTTTATTTATTGATTGAATGTCTGTCCTTTTAATGTGTAAACAGGTCAGGTTTGATTCACCTCGTCTTTTAAACCGTCTCCGAGTGAAGTAGACGATGATGAGGAAGAGGAGGAGGAGGAGGAGGAGGAAGAAGGCGACTACTCCAAACACCCAACTAGGAAGTTGTTGAGGGACTTCAGGAGCAGCTGGAAGACAAAAATGAAGAACTAATTAACACTTTGAACAAATAGCATTTACAAGTCATTTACAAACACAGCTCAGTTTTTGTTACAGCAGAGCACGAATCAAACAGAGACCGTTATTATATAAAGTATTATTTGTCGTGCATGTGTATTTCAATACAATTATATACGCTTGATAGGCCAAAAAACCCAACAAAATCAAAAACAAAGAAAGAATTGATGGTCCAGGTAAAAGACCAGGCTGCACGTCTGTTATAGTCAACGTCTGGTCAACAGGGGAAACATCAAACTTCTTCGTAGTGTGTCTCTGCTCCATGTTGGAGCTCCATGGCGGCCATTTTACTTTCCGCCATTAGCTAGTTATGCATTTTGCATCATATCTCCTGAACCATTCATGATAACACAGACAGGCGATGTCTAACCCTACTCTCCCAACCAGTCCTCCAAACCATACGACGATAGTTCATCCCCACCCTCTAATACGACCATATCCTTGTGTGTTTACTTCCGCCCATATTTCTGTTCCTCTCTGATTTCCTTCTTCTTACCTTTGGTCACGTTCAGATAAACAGCTGGTTTTCCATTACAGTAGTAAAGTCCAGAGTCACCAGGCTGCACATCTGTTATAGTCAACGTCTGGTCAACAGAGGAAATATTAAACCTTCTTCCACCAGAGTCTCTGCTCCATGTTGGAACACGTGATGCTCCGACATCATGAGGACATGTCAGAGTGATGCTGGTCCTCTCTGGAGCAGGGACTATAGTTGTTCCTGAACACAACACACACACTGAGTCAGTACAAACATTGATTCATGTTTACAATGAACCGTCATATATGTATTACACATGTTCAGTATAAAGTCAGAGGCCATTTGAAGAGTTTTAGGGTTATTTTCACTTAAAATGTGCTCCATGTTTGTGAGGTTTTAGAGATGTCTTTCCAAATGTGACTACACAAGAACAAGGTGACCCTTTTACCATGTTGTTAAAATTATAATAATGTTAATTAATGCATGTAATCCTTCATTTAAACAGATCCATTGTTCAAGAGTAAACAAAGTTGTTTGTAGCACTTGTTCCCTTTGTGAGGAGCTCAGTTTAAACATGTGCTGTAAAGTTTAAATGTCTTGTCACATTATTAGGCCTATTAATAATCAGAGATGTGATCAGAGTTTGACAATTTTTGCACTTTTTAAGAGACATCACGTCTTTGATTTCAATCATGTGTCATGAATTTAAAACTTGATTTTAAATCCTTGTTATAAATAATGATCATATTATACCTTACAAAATTGTTGCAAATAAGTCAAACGTTCTTCTCTCCCTCTCCCTCTCCCCCCCCACCATACCACCCACCCCCTCTCTAATGCCCCATCCTTTGGCACGGGCAGGCTCTTGCCCCTGCCTGTCTCCTGCATACTCATCATTTTAAATCCTTGTTATAAATAATGATCATATTATACCTTACAAAATAGTTGACATTTACGTTTGAAATGCATCATTTCATTTATTTTTTTTGTTATTAAACATTTAGCTTAGAGACATGATTCTGAACAACGGGAAGAGAAACAGAAAGCAGAACGATGTTATTGGAGTTTGATGTTACCTGAAGGGATCACCGTCAGATCTGCAGCTGATTCATTGTTACAGAAGTATCTTCCAGAGTCTGAGACGACAGCTTTTAGAATGAACAGTGTCTTATCAGCTAATGAACTGTACCGTCTGCCCGGGTCATCAATGTGTCTTATGTCTCTGCCGGTTTTGGAGTTAAATGTCAGAATGTTAACTGTGTCTTCATTCCTCTCTCTGCTCCACGTCACGTCTCCCTCCACAGAGTGAGGACATCGCAGAGACACCTGTGTCTTTTCTTCAACTATTTCATGGAATATTCCTGCAAAAGAAACAGCGTTTACAATAAGTAAGCATCTGTTCTCAGAATGTCAGCATTTCTAAAGTTGCAAATAAGTCAAACGTTCTTCGATTATTTCATGGATAACTTCTGCAAAGAAAACACAGTTTTAAAACAGTTTTAAATAAATACAAAAACTCTCAATTGAACCTTGATACAGTAATTGAAGTTTTTACATTATACATCAACTATACCAGACTCCGCTGACACGAGCTTTAAGACCTCACAGTGCGGACTGTTTTTCTCAATCGATTTGGAACATTTACTGAAACAAACATACAATTGTGAAAACTCTAAGTACAATCCTCACACTGCGTGGTACTTCACTCTATGTGACCTGCAAAAGGTAATTACTCAATCAAAGGAATTAGCTCATGTTTCAAATGTAAACATATCCATCAATGAATAAACTGTTGTCATCAAAACAAAAGGTTCCTTTATCATTGCTTAGACCAAGACAGTCAAAATGAAACATCTTGTGTACTCTGAAAGTGTGATAGTTACCCACTCTATGATATAGTATTGTCCATTTGCTAACGTTGTATATTTAGGCAGCCGAATAGTATTGATGTCATGGCACACAGTATACTTTCAACAAAATATTTATTTCTCATTGTATGTACAAACCAGCCAACCGTGGATACATGTAGAAAGCCTCTAAAGAAAAAAAAGATACGCAACAGCAAAATTAAGGAACTACTGTACGATATGTGCAAGAAAATAGGCTGCACTCTCCGACCAGCCTCTGTCATACTTAAGCCATAGTTGATTACGTGGTCTATAATTGTTGCTCATTTGTTATTTTCTGTGCCTTTGCCTTTCTCTGGCTCTTGCTTGTCCTCTGTGTCCCCCTCTCCCTCTCCCTCTCCCTCTCCCTCTCCCCCCCCACCATACCACCCCCTCTCTAATGCCCCTTCCTTTGGCATGGGCAGGCTCTTGCACCTGCCTGTCTCCTGCATGCTCATTATTCCTGGAAAATTCAGTCTTACCCTTGCAGTATACAGTGAATTGTGTTTGAGAACTGATTGATTACAGTATGAGTTTCACCTGTCAGCTGAATTGGACAGCATTTGCATTTGGTTGCTCTAAATTGGGAGGAAATTAAATTGTTCCCCAATCTAGCCTATACGTCTATCCATCTGACAAGTTTTACAACAATACCACATAACTATCATGTATCTGCGTGACAGGTTATTGCGATTGTTGGTTGCTCTTTTTATCATGTAGCGATTCACACAATGATGTGTCTAACTGCATTTCAGAATAATATGATTCAATAGCAAGTGAATGCATACTATTTTGATCTGCAAGGCTTATTCTGTGTATTTTGTTCTAATGCAATGATCAATGAGACTGTGAACAACTGACCTAATGTTCATATACGTAAATAATCATATAGTTTGACAGAGTTTAAAGTCATTCGACGATTGTGCCAAAGCGATTGAGAAAAACTGTAATAACTGTTATTTTTCATGTGGAAATCGAGATCAGTCCCGCTGCGTTTCAGGGTATAAGCCAGTTATATTAAATTCCAGTTTAGCAGAAGAAAATGTCACTAATAAGGTGAAGAATAACTGATTGAAGTTCTTACCTGCAGTGACGTTACAGCCCAGAACAAAGGCCAACAGGCAGCTGCGGATATTCACCCTCATCGTTCTACAGACTGAAATGGTTCAGTGCACAGAATAACATGTGGTCAACTTCTATTTAAGTTGAGAACAGGAACTGTGTGGTAAAGTAGCGATGTTTCTCAATAGAAAAAAAAAGACACTTCATGCACACACTTCCCATAATGGTCGATGAACACTGATGACAAGATAAATAGCACATGTGGAAATAATTTGTTTAAGAGCATTGTGAGAAGTGAGCTACCACGCAAAGACAAATGTCCTTACTGAAAAGTACTCGTACAAGCCTGCAGAATCCTCTGAACTTATTTTATTAAAATATTTCGTTATCACAGCAGCGGAACGAAAGCTCAGTGCTCCTTGGCAGAGGTAACAAAAGAGAAATTAGAAAAGGTTTTATTGCCACAATAAGTACACTAATGTGGAAATTGCCTTGGTGAATGGAGCATACATACACAAAAAAACAAACATATTATACAATATGAAATAAACAATAAAAAACAATCTATACATATTAACTGTTGCATAAGAAAAAAGAGGCTGAATGGGTTAAGTACAGAAATGAGAAAAAAAATATATAGTCTGTGCAATGGACATATAGTCTGTGCAATGAATATACAGTATATGCAATGGATACAGTATGTGCAATGGACATATAGTATGTGCAACGGACATGTAGTACGTGCAATGAATATACAGTATGTGCAATGGACATATAGTATGTGGAATGGATATATAGTATGTGCAATGAATATACAGTATGTGAAACGGACATATAGTATGTGCAATGGACATAGTATGTGCATTAGATATATAGTATGTGGAATGGACATAGTATGTGCAATGGACATATAGTATGTGGAATGGACATATAGTAAGTGCAATGGATATACAGTATGTGCATTGGGTATATAGTATGTGGAATGAATATACAGTATATGCAATGGACATATAGTATGTGGAATATACATACAGTATGTACAATGGACATACAGTATGTGCAATGGACATAAAGTATGTGCAATGGACATATAGTATGTGCAATGGACATACAGTATGTGCAATGGACATATAGTATGTGGAATGGACATACTATATAGTATGTGGAATGGGTACAGTTTAAAAT
Source organism: Zingel zingel (assembly GCA_023566125.1). Classification (NCBI taxonomy): domain Eukaryota; kingdom Metazoa; phylum Chordata; class Actinopteri; order Perciformes; family Percidae; genus Zingel; species Zingel zingel. The sequence continues at coordinate 3,142,779 of CM042330.1, forward strand.
AAGCATCAATAGTAAACTGAGGCGGTTTGGATTATTGGTGCTCAGTGATTTTAAATTAGACATTATTTCCTTCTTTCTGATTAAATTTGAGGTCGCTCCCGGCCCCCGGAGGTTTTGGCTGAGCCCCAATTTAACTGCTTATGATTTCAAGTCATTGCAGTATTTGAATTTGTAATACAAACTGCCAGAAGTAGCACTGAGAGTGGTTGTAGTTGCAGCAGTATGTCAGTCAGAATGCCAATGGTAGAAGAAGTAACAGTAACAGTAGTTTCTGCAGTCGTCACTCTGATTTCTGTTGGACTGAATGAAGACGAAGGCTGATGACAGTTGAGTTTTAACCGCTCTTGCTTCTGCATGATGGAGGATCAGACATCACTTCCTGTTTGTGTCTGTTTGTCGAGCTGCGATGGAGAGAAGACAAACATGGACATGGTGTTTTAATGTAACCTTTCAGTCAATGTCAAAATGTAAAACAGCACATTTATGGTAATTATTATAAGGCACGTGTTTATGGTTATACAAGACTTTGTCTGTTTCTTTGTTTGTTAGCAGAATATCTCAAAAACTACGTTTTCAGTTTCAATGATATGTGGTAGAAAGCTGGGACAAAGATCACGAAGATCTGTAGTATAAAACCATCAAAGTCTTATCGACAAGCTGTATTACTTTTAACTGCATCATGTAGTGTCCAGGTGTTACAGTTGCTGTATTTCAATTGAATCATAATTTCTATTTCTATAATTTGTATTTTTGTATATTATGTTGATATGTGCCTATATGTATATTGGTGTCTCTACAGTATGTGTCTATATTACTAGTTGTCTACTGAATGTTTACTACTACATGGCTATTTGTTGAATGTATAGAGAGTTAACACACCGAAGTCAAATATCTTGTGTATGTAAGTTATTCTTGGCCAATTAATCTGATTCTGATTCTGATTAAGCTGCTCTCTTTAGATACACAGTACCTGATGGGATCACCGTCAGATCTAAAGCTCTTTCATTGTTACAGAAGTATCTTCCAGAGTCTGAGACGACAGCTTTTAGAATGAACAGTGACTTATCAGCTAATGAACTGTACCATCTGCCCGGGTCATCAATGTGTCTTATGTCTCTGTCTCCATTAACTGTCAGTATGTCAGTTTTGTCTCCATTCCTCTCTCTGCTCCACGTCCCGTCTCCCTCCACAGAGTGAGGACATCGCAGAGACACCTGTGTCTTTTCTTCAACTATTTCATGGAATATTCCTGCAAAAGAAACAGAGTTTACAATAAGTAAGCATCTGTTCTCAGAATGTCAACATTTCTAAAGTTGCAAATAAGTCAAACGTTCCTCGACTATTTTATGAATTACTTCTGCAAAGGAAACACAGCTAAATAAGAAAACTGTGATCTTGTTAATTGGTGTTATGTTTACATTGCTAGTAGCCTACAGTGCTTGTTCAAAGCGTGCCTGTTTAGAACAGGCTGATTGCTTGGCCTCCTGCATCGCTGCTTGCTGCCAAAGATCATCTATGCTAAAGGTGGAATGAAACCATGGACAGTAAAAGAATGGACAAAGCGTAGACTTCCACGGAGACCAGTGAAGTATATTAGAAGCACTTTTCCAGTGAGGGCTGAGCGTTACTGCGCAGCCTCAAACGAGCTTGAAGACGTAAATGTGACGTGAGCAACCTGTCTGAAAGTTGGAAGTCTTCTGGTAGCTGTGCCAAGAGAAATCTCAATCATTCCCAAAATAAACAACGGACAAATAGAGTCTTTAAACGCTTCAGATGTAAAGTTATTTGCTGTCAAAGTGACACCAAAATGAATGGCCGTTGCTCCGTCCAGAGCAACGGGATCTGTTGGTCCATTCTTATATACAGTCTATGGTTGCACACCGTTTCACACCGTTCAGAGGAAACATGTCATTCAACGTGGAAACAGTAGCAAAAAGGTGCACAGCGTTTTGAGCTTGAACGTGCCCCTGGCTGTCTGTGTACTTCTACTTCAGAGGAAAACGTTGTAGCCTACTACTTTTTCCATTGACAGAGAAATGTTACTGGTTACGTTGGAGATTCAGAGTTTTCTCACAAAATATAGCCTACAAATGTACAGCTCACAGCAGCTTATTACAATATAGAGTCTGGATTTTGTTTGATACCTAGTGTCGGCAACAAATGCCTTTTTATTGGGTTTCCTTTTAGCGAAATGCACTCAGTAAATTTAAGCCTGGCTTTTATCGTGAAGGATATACATGTATATTATAATGACTGTATGAGGGGACTGCTCAACAAACTCCAGGTGCTCTAGTGCAGGTGACCTGTTTTGTAATGCAGGGGTCAGCAGCTTCCAGCCATTATTGAGGAGTCTTATCTACAAATTCATTTGTTGCCTGAACGTCTCCCAGAACAGCATTGATATGCTGCTGGCAAATCCTAGTTTTAGTGCCATATGATACCAATCATCACTATGGAAACACTGGTATAAGTGTCTTCTATAGAAATGCAGTATTGTTGTTTCTTTTGTTTTTATTTCTCTGTTTTTAATGTATGGTGTATGTCATGTCTGTGTCTTCTGAATGGACCTTGAGTCCGGCAATTAAGTTGACGGAAGGAGTGAAGCCAGCGTTATGGCAGCGTTTTTCCCTCCTCAACCTTTCATTGTGCGGTCTTTAAGTTGTATTCATATTTATTAATATCCAATATCTAACGCTGTCCAAACTGCTCCAAATTACAGACGGCAGTCAGGGTACCCAGGAAACCAAGTGTGAACGGTTTATGAGATATTTGAAAGACAACGGACACACACACACACACACACACACACACACACAGGTTCCTTGATTTATACTTAACAATAACAGATACTACTGACACAAGCGTCAAGGTCTCTTAGTGCAGACTGCATGTACTTTATAAATGATTATTATTATTATATACAATATTGAAGTTCTTACCTGCAGTGACGTTACAGCCCAGAACAAAGGCCAACAGGCAGCTACACACATTCACCCTCATCTTCCTTCAGACTGAAATGATTCAGTGCACAGACAAACGTCCAATCTCATCTTCTATTTAAGTTAAGAACAGGTCTGTGATGTCATCCCCAGCTTCGGCTTCCGAGGTAAATGGAACGCACTTCAACGTCTGATCTCATCTTCTATTTAAGTTGAGAACAGGAACTGTGTGGTGTTTTCTCAAAAGCCCCTAAACTTTTAGGTTTTTAAAATAACTTCAACTTGGTTATATTTCCCCCTCAGTCTCTCTGACTGGACCGGCATATCAACACAGCAACCCTACCTACGTTATGGAATTTAAAAACTGAAACATCAGACAGTTTTTGCCTCTTTTTAGGTGGCAGGCAGGGGCGATTCTAGGATCTGACCTTTGGGGGGGCTCAGCCCCTAATGAGCAGATGATAGCAGTTAAGCTAGGGCTGTTAATCGTACAGGACAGCCCCTGTACGATTTTTTTTTTTTTAACCGCTTAAATCATGACTTCTGGTGAGTTCTGGGGAAAGAACTAGACAGATTGAGACATGCAATTATGACAAACTATCAACAGATTCAAGGCATCTGCTGTGAAAAAAAAGATGGCAACTACAAAGCATGATTATTGCAGCACATACCCAGGGGCGTCGGACTGGGGGGGGGCAAGGGGACTGAGTACCCAGGGCCCTCATGTGAGGAGGGCCCAAAAAGATGCTAGAATGAATAGCTGCGGATGCGGGGAGGGGCCCATAGAAAATGCCTTTCTACAGGGCCCAGAATGTTATGCTACGCCCCTGCACATACCTTGAACTGGTAAAATAAGCCTTAACATATTTTTAGACAGGATTATTCATGTTTTGTCTGCTGTTAATTTTCAACTTTTTCATTTACATCATTGATAGAAACTGATATGGTTGTACAGCTAAATGATGAATCATCTAATCTAATAATGCCTCTGAACCAGATGGGGAAAATCCAACATCTCTTTTTCTTAAGAGCCAAGGCCTGATCATAAAAGCATTTACTCTAATACAACAACTATTATATGATAAGTAAGACATCAATAAATCTGAGAAGACCAACTTTAATGATGAGCCACAAAACAATATTATGCAATACAGGAATAGGATGTATATAGCACAAAAAAACACTTAAAGTGGGAAGAAAACTAGTCCTCCATGAAATGCATATATAAATATAAGGTGAATGGAATATTTTAAGTTTTTTAAGTGTTTTTGCCCGTATAATATATGTGTCACAGTGTGAATCAACGTTTGTTCTTCCAGTGTTTCAGTTCTGATATGAATGAGTCTGAATTATTTATTTTTCATTGGCATTATTAAAAATAAGAAGGTGTCCGGTAGGGAGGTAACTGCAGCGGCGGCGCTAGGCTAGTTTTAGCGGTGCTCAAGCCGTTACGGCAGGCTATTAATAGCACACTTTAGAAACTCGTTGTAGGCTACTCCTAAACTACATTTGCCTAGAGTCAGCAATTTTGGCTAACGTTGCGCAACAAAATTGGACTCCGTGGTGAATAAGCTAGGCGAATTCAGATACGATTGCCATCATTGTGATCAGGGAATCACAGCTTGGTTCCACAAATACTACACCTGTAGCCTACTTAACGTGTTCATTCGATTAGATTTAGATTTTCACTCCATTAGCCATACCTTTTCAGTGGTTGAAAGGGGAGCGTGTCTATGTTCCCTGGGTCCTATGTTCCCCTCTTTGTATGAGACCGGGGAACATAGGACAATTTTTCAAAAAAAGGGTCCTATGTTCCCCGGTCTATTACTTTTTCCACCATTACTGCCAAATTCCATGGCAAATAGGCCTATGTAGGCCTACGGGCTGTTTGACGCGCATATGCAAATAGGCCTAGACGAGGAAAGATTAGGTCAGGGGTGGCCTAACCCTAACCCTAACCCCTTACCCTAACCCCCCTGTGCAAATTTAAGTTTTGAGCTGCTTGAGCTAAGGTGGGCCATGCGACGGTAGGCCTGCTGGCCATGCTGAGAGTCTACCGTAAAGATTGACATTTCAGCTTCGTCCTTCCGTTAATGCGACTCATGTGTAAATATTTTTCGTTTTGTTGGCACGGTGTGTTTAGTTGGAAACATAATGCTGTCACGTCAGACCATTTATCTGCAAAATATGAATTGGTGAAATATTTCAATGACATCCCTTGTGTGGCAACCAAGGGCGGAGCGGTGGGTGGGGGGGACAGGGGGTGTCTACTGTAGGGTGACCAGACGACCCCGGTTTCGGTGACCTGTCCCCAGAAATGTCCTCGGTTTTCACTGTGACTGACAGACCCGAAATTGGACTGAAAGAACTGTCTTTGTGTTGGCGTTCTAACCCCCGGCTGATTTGTGAGGACTATGGTTAACTGCTCCTCAGATCTCTGCAGGGTAAATCCAGACAGCTAGCTAGACTATCTGTCCAATCTGAGTTTTCTGTCGCACGACTAAAACAACTTTTGAACGTACACATGTTCCACCAAAACAAGTTCCTTCCCGAGGCTATTTTGCAGAGGCAACGTTACTCCGTGCAGAGCTTAGCCCCGCCAGAGACGATTGTGATTGGTTTAAAGAAATGCCAATAACATCAAATAGTTTTTATTTGTTGTTTTAGAAAACCAGATTTTTTTAATGACTGGCTTGTTGTGTTTGTTTTGTGAAGTTCTGTGCTTGATGTGCTCTATAAATAAAGATTATTATTATTATTATTATTATTATTATTATTATTATTATAAACCAGAGCAATGCGAGACTATGAAGATACAAACTACATCTGATTGTTTGCATGGATTCATTTTAGTTTGACTGGTGCTCAGTAACATGTCTGTCTTCATGCTGGCAATGCGAGACTACTTTCACAGTATTTATATAGCACCTCGAATCAGCTTTATTATGAAAAAAATGGCGTAAAACGTTCCCTTTTTCAATATGGGACCTTTAATTTAACAACATGTATATATCAGCTTATGGGCCCTATCTTGCACCCGGCGCAGCGCAAAGACCGACACAGTTAGTAAATAGCAAATGCACCTGTGTCC
>CM042330.1:3153808-3283808 GCA_023566125.1 Zingel zingel
TGTCTGTCCTACCAAAGCAGATAATTAGCTCCACACATAGTTCATTATAGGTTAAGTCTTAAACATATTTGGAATATCCATTGAAATATGAATATGAAAAGAAGAAAAAATGTGTTTTTGCAAGCCTTCTGTGATCAGGCCCCCCCCCCCCCCCCCCCCTACGCAGTTGCTAGTAGCCAAGGAGGAGATGATGGACTCTTCAGAAGAGGTCGTTATCCTCACTCAAGTTTCTGCGTGTGAAAGTCACCGGACGCCACAATCTTCTGAACATAGTCATACTGAGAACTACAGAGAGAGTTGTGTGGAGCTGATAGTCTTAATTAGCTTTGTAGCAACTCATTTGGCAACGTCGTTTAATAATATCAAAAAGTTATGCATTAAAGCTTTAATGTACTGGAGTTTATTTGTTACTTCTAGTGAAGGTGCAATAACAAACTGGGTGCGTTAGGAGAGGACTCAAGGGCCGGATATCCTTACAATGGCCCTGCCATTACTGTGTAGTGTTGCACAGTGCATTGCTTTTTAAACTATATGAACAAGATTTGAGTTACTGTCTAGTTGTGGCACTGTATGAGTTGTGTTTAAAATAAGAGGAAACATCATCATTCATTAACCACAGGAGGAAATAGAGGAGGGCTTCGATATGAGTCAACATTGTGGGTTTCTACGTTACCCACATTGACACCGAGCAGCCGAGTTCCTGTTCTCACTTCAGATGAAAACTGTGATCACTGATCAGTCACGTCCGTCTGCGTGAGGATGAGGGTGAATATCTACCTACTCGTCTTAGTGCTTGGCTGTAAGGCCGCTGCAGGTAAGGACTTTATTTCTTAAATGAATCAATTCGGTCTCATCAGTTGTAAAAGATGATGTTTAGTTCAACTCGAGAGATGCAACAGGTTGTAGTCGGTGTGAGGTTAACGTGTTGAGGGAAACTGCCTTAGAAAGTCTTGATCATTCAACTACAGGCAATAAAGTTTTATTTTGCATTACGGAACACGTAAGCAAACATGCTCTAAACGTATGTCCTCATCTGTATATCTATACATCTGCCTATTGCACATACTGGATCGTTTTTGCATTCTGCACTCAGCCCATTCAGCTTCCTTTTACTTATGCTAAACAGCCATTTTGTATACAACAGTTTCTATTTCTGTATTTATTTCTTATTAAAGGTATAGTAAGTGATGTTAATCCATTACACTTTTTGTCAAATTCAGTGAATATCTCCTCACGGTCACCTAGCTCTCTATTTCCTGTGCGCATGTCTATGTTAAACATACTGCAGGGGGCTCAACTTTTTCACATTTTTTAGGGGGCGCTAGCGAGCCATTTTTGTGCGCCTATTCCTGAAACCCTTAAATTACGTCAATTTTCACCAGGCCTGATGTGACCGCCAATTTTGGTGAGTTTTTGAGTATGTTGAGTCCCTCAAAAAGGCGATTCATTTGACATAATAATAATAGTAATTTCTTCAGTTTCAATAGGGCCTTGGCCGCTGTCGGAGCTCGGGCCCTAAAAATGTTGTTCCCATCAGTCATTAGACACAAAAACATGGGAAAATAGGTTGGAAAAGTTACCCTTTAATACATGGATAACCAAGACATTTCGACTCAAAAGGTCTTCATCCAGATGTTTAGAAGATGTTTAGAAGAGCGTGGCTGCAACCTCCATTAAAAATTAAAGAAAGTTAAAAAAGTGTGTGTGTGTGTATATATATATATGTGTATATATATATATATATATATATGTGTGTGTATATATATATATATATATATATATATATATATATATATATATATATATATATATATATATGTGTATATATATATATATATATATATATGTGTGTATATATATATATATATATATATATATATATATATATATATATATATATATATATATATATATTTCAGGCCTGTGCGTAGTATGTAATAACAAGAGAGTGTAAATTGTAATTTCCCCATTGGGGATCAATAAAGAGTATACATTTATTAAATGCTGACAATCTGAGAACAGATTCTTATTTATTGTAAAAAAAAATTCTTTTGCAGGAATATTCCATGAAATAGTTGAAGAAAAGACACAGGTGTCTCTGCGATGTCCTCACTCTGTGGAGGGAGACGTGACGTGGAGCAGAGAGAGGAATGGAGACAAAACTGACATACTGACAGTTAATGGAGACAGAGACATAAGACACATTGATGACCCGGACAGACGGTACAGTTCATTAACTGATAAGTCACTGTTCATTGTAAAAGCTGTCGTCTCAGACTCTGGAAGATACTTCTGTAACAATGAAGCAGCTGCAGATCTGACGGTGATCCCTTCAGGTAACATCAAACTCCAGTAACATCGTTCAGCTTTCTGTTTCTCTTCCCGTTGTTCAGAATCATGTCTCTAAGCTAAATGTTTAATGAAAAATAAAAAATAAACTTTGATTAAACTTATCTCAATTATAACTTATCTCATTGTAGTTGTACTACAGCACTTACTTTTAAAAATTAAGTTTGGAGACACTACCTTATTTAAACATTAAATGAATAGATATTATAGTGTCGGTGTTGTAGTTTGTAGATGGTCCCTGAACACGTCCGGTCTGACTGACTGCCGTCTCACCTCCGGCTGCTCAGAGAGACCAATCATGTTATTCCTCCAGGTCGGAGGACGGCTTGTTTTGATGAAAATGAGTTTGTAGCTCGTTGTTAGCCTCACTACGTTAGGAAAGATGCCTAGTTTGTGTTTTAATAACATTTCGCTATAGAGAATTATCCCAGAAGTTCGAATCTGTGAATATATTTCTAATTTTGCTTACATTTATAAAACCGAGAGCACGGATTATGAATCCGTGCTCTCGGTTTAGTTTTTTTTATCAGCTGACACCAGGGGGGCTCCGTAGAAACGTCACAGCCTGTCAACCATTTCAAACTGAGTGTATGATCTTATCAGCACTTTCTGTAGTAAAGTATGTTATGTTCTCTTTCTTGCTCTGAAGGTAACAAGGCACCACCCACAACAACAACAGTAACCCCAACAACAACAACAACAACAACAACAACAACAACAACAACAACAACAGCACTTCCTCCAACAGAAGCAGAAGTAACAACTGTACCATCAACTCCACCTCGGACTGATAAAGATACGACTACAACAAAGAAACAAAGAAACAACAAGAACAGTGAGATGAAACAGATCTTCATATGAAATTAAATGGATGAAAAATGGTTTAATCTGAGAGAGCATGTAAAATAAATACTGTACTATGTATTCCTCTGCCACACACAGAAGGTAAAAAGACAACGACAACAACAACAAGGACAAACCCAACAACCCCGACAACAACAACAACAACAACAACAACAACCCCGACAACAACAACAACCCTGACAACAACAACAACAACAACAACAACAACCGGGAATACAACAGCTAAAACTTCCACCAACGCAGGTAACTGGACAGGACAGAATCAGAGTTGTTCTGAGAAACGTACATCAAAGTTTACAACAAATACGATGCTACCATCATAGTCCAGGTGATCCATAAAAGTATAGCCAGTTCCGCCAGTTTTCACTCATTTAGGCCGGATTTCTGTTGCCTTGGGCTTTCTTTGTGTTGGTGTTCTAACCTCCGGCTGATTTGTGAGGACTATGGTTAACGTCTCCTCAGATCTCTGCAGGGTAAATCCAGACAGCTAGCTAGACTATCTGTCCAATCTGTCCAAACAACCTTTGAACGTACACATGTTCCAACAAAACAAGTTCCTTCCAGAGGCTATTTAGCAGAGGCTCCATCCAGCGCTTAGCGCCGCCCAAGAAGACTGTGATTGGACTAGCCAGACCCTCCTCCGCATTGAATTCGGTTCCCAGTGGACTTCTTTAAGTTTTGTCTTTAAGCTTTTTGAGTGTTATTTATTTATTGTGTGCTTTAGCTTTTCCAACGTTGTAGATACAGATATGTAAATAATAATGGTCAAAACATGAGGCAAAATTGCATTATTGTAAATTGAAAAACATAATATTTTCTAGAGGGAGGACTCCTAAACCCCCCACCAAATACATGCCCTTAAGTCTTCCACAGACCTAGAGAAAACACTGGTTTAGAGGGGATGTTAATGTCACCAATGATGGACGCAGCTTTCCTCTATACAGCTAAACTGTAAAGGTCATCCAGTGGCTTTTTATCTTTAGTGCTGTTCTGACAATCGAAGTCGTCCGATACGTGAACCTGACGAGGGTCTGAGTCTGAATACTTCTTGTCTTCCAGAGACTCCTTATCCGTGGCAGATGTGTGTTCGTACGGTGATTGGAATCCTCTATTTAATCATCATGATCAGCATCACCGTCACCACCTGGCGGAAAGGTGAGTACACTTTAATCTCCAGCAGTTATTTCATAATACTCTTCAATGAAGTCATGTTCAGAAACTCAAAACATTCAATTACGTTTTATTTTTTAATTTTGAAAAAAAAACGTTGCTCATAATATCAGAAATAACTTAAATAACAGTTTAGGATGTATAACTCCAATGCATGGGCTTAATTTACAGGGGGTATAATTACATAATTACACATAAAAAGACATTTGCAGCATAAATTGTTCCAGAAAAGTTCAGCAGAATGCAGAAAATGAAGTGTTTCTGTTTGACGCTCAAAAAGCCCCCAATGTTGAACCCAAAGTTACGCCCTTGCTCCAATGCCACATGGGGGAACTGTTGCTGCTGTTATCACACATCTTTGTCCCAGTAGTTTTTTGAGATATTCTGCAAACAAACAAACAGACAAATTTGGAAGTCATGTATAACCATGAACATGTATCTAATAATTACCATAACCAGGATTTTTTAAGTGGGGATCAATAATCAGTAAGGGGGGGCCCAGGGTGAGAGGCATTTTATCAGAACACAGTATAGAAAATCTGCTTAGTAATATAGGAATTATTGGATAGGAGAGAACAACATGATGTAATTCTGCTAAATACAACATTACATTCATTATTATTGACTTGTTTTCATTTGAAACAAATTGTATATCTGAATACAAAACACATTTTCTATAGGCTCAGTCTGCAACTTTAAAAAAAATATAGGCCTATATTTCCAGTGCTGGTTCCATGTTGTCAGAATTTTGGATAGTCGTCATGGAAACATGAATTGGTCATGTGACAAGGGCTGGGAAGATTGGCAGAACAGGCAGGCAACTGACAGTACTCTGAGCCAATGGAAATCTCAATTGTCAGATTGACAGCACTCTAGCCCAATGGATTGAGGTGGGGGGGACGGGGGCTGGTGCCACCTCACGTCCCCCTTCTAGCCCCACCCCTGCCATAAATGCTGTTTTACATGTTGACATTGACTGAAAAGTTGCATGAAAACCTCACGTCCATGTTTTATTTTTCTCTCTTTTGCAGCTCGACAAATAGAAGCGACACACAGCAGAATCAGGAAGTGATGTCAGATCCTCCATCACGCAGAAACAAGAGCGATAAAAACTCAACTGTCATCAGCGTTCATCCTCATTCAGTCCAACAGAAATCAGTCCTCCTGCTGCTTTCTCCACCATGACGACCACAGAAACTACTGTTACTTCTTCTACCACTGATGTTCTGCAGCAACTACAACCAAACGTGGGAAACAGTGTAATAGTTGAACTGTAATGACCTCTTTGTATAATAGCCTAAAAAAATAATGGACAAAACCTCCAGGCCTAAAAAAAGAAAGGCCAAAGATGAAGTGACTTAAAGCTGCATTCTCTCTAATTTCCAGCAGGGGGCGACTCCATACATTTGGGCCTTTTTTGAAGAAATGTAAATAGTTTGTATAGTTTGTCTATATCATTATGACTCCAAATATATAGGAGAACATTTTTAGACAACACAAATGCTGGTGTAGCATTGCTGTGTGTGTGATATTGATGAAGTGAATGTCATGAGGGCAAAAGTGTCTGGACTTCTTTTTGAAAAAATGTAGATATTTTGTCCACTGTATAAGTTATAATGTTTATTTTGTCACTGTTTGACTCCCAAGGCATATGAGAACTCTTTGAGACAGGAGATTGGCTGAGCTTCTATTGCTGTGTGTGATATAAATACATATCTGTGAGATTCAATTTCCGTTTTATTTATTTATTTGTCTTTACGGTCCCACAACCTTTTTTTTTACATTGAAGTGACCTCACTGTAGCACAACAATTCTAATAGCCCAGCTTGTCCTGAAATAATGAGGTTTATAGATTGACTATGGACAACAGGGTTGATGCTTACAAGCTTTTTTAGAAAATTAAACCAGATGGACCATAAGTTGTCAAAAAGGGTGCAGAGGGTTAAGACAACCATAAAGTGAACAATACAGGAGATAACTTGTATTGAGATAACTAATTATAATTTCCTTTACGTAAATAAAGACATTTCCAGCATAAATTTATGCAAAAAAGACACAAATTTCATTTCGTGTACAGGTTAGAATTTAATTTCGTGTACAGGTTAGAATTTCATTCGAATTTAATTTTGTGTACTGCCACGGGGAAATTAAAACGGCCTGACCGCCACACGGGGATGCGTTACCCGGACGCACAGACACGATCCGCGGTCTCTGTGGCACGCAACAACGGGACGGTTGAGGTTAGGAAAAAAAAGAACTGGGAAAGGAACCGTCACACGCCGGACACGCCACGGAAAGGAACACCAACACGCGGGACGCGATCCCCTGCTCTCCGGGGTGAAAGTCCTGTGTTGTTTGACCCATCCACCCCCCTGACCAACCTCCCTATGCGGATCTTTGGCTTTTAATACTACTCCTTACCGTTGTCGTGCTGTGATCACGAAATATGCTTACCATTTAAATACATTAAATTAAAATTCGTAATCACTACACGAAAAAAACGACATATTCGTGTCCTGTTCACGAATCAATAGATTCAATAAAGTGACCATTTCACGAACTGCCGTGAGACTGGGCTGGTATGTTCAAAAGTAGTTTTAGTCGTGCAACAGAAGACTCAGATTGGACAGATAGTCTAGCTAGCTGTCTGGATTTACCCTGCAGAGATCTGAGGAGCAGTTAACCATAGTCCTCACAAATCCACCGGAGGTTAGAACGCCAACACAAAGACAGAGGAAGGGGACGGACATCTGGCCGAAAAGAGGGACATCCAGCGGAATTTCCGGCAGCAACGGGGAAATCCTGTAAATGAATTGTTGTCGATATATAGACGACTGCGAAAGTAACAAAACGTTCAATCCACAGAGAAATGCACACAGCCAGTATTCAGAAACTGTGCCTTTAAACGAGCCGTCCATTGTGATGTCACAACTATACTATAAATGGGTAGAAAGTGTCGCTACAGAGCCGTTACAGTCATTCCCCGGCTGCAGTGACGGAGCAGAGTTATTGGTTCTGGTTGTTTGCCGTCACTTTGGGTTTCTCCAGTAAACAATACGTGTTGTCAGCGAGCTGTGACAAACCTGTGGGCCGAGAAAAAATACAGAACACAATTTGTTTCCGTTTCATCAGAGTGAAAAATCACCATCTTGCTTCTCATTCAGTGTTTTGTTAAATATACTGTATATTGATATTATGTTGTTTAGTTTTCTGTCTTTTTACATATATCATGGCCTCTTTGACCCAGTAAACCTGCTGATCTATCTGTATATGTTTTAAAGTTACCTTCATTATTATAATTGTTGCCAATCAAGGAATATGCGGACTCATTAGGAGGCGATGTCACTGTGAGAAGGAAGGAAACACAATGAATATATAATGCATGTTACCAGAAATATGTAAACAGAGTATTTGGTCAAATGTTGATGAGAGCTCCGTCTTTACCGGTCTTCTTCTTCACTGGTGGAAGATCAGGGATGGTGTTGTACGTGGGATCCTGTCGGTTTGATCCATCTGTTGAAACATTTTACCAACGAGCATTATTAACCCTTGTGTTGTCTTCCCATCGACCATTCAACTTTTTTTTTTTTTTTTTTCTGGGTCAAAATTTCAAATTAAAACTATTTTTGGTGACGTTTTTTTGTCACTTTTTTCAAAAAATGTCGTCACTTTTTTACGATGTTTTTTACGATGTTTTTTTACGATTTTTCTGCACTTTTTTTGACGTTTGTTGTTTTTTCCAACGTTCTTTGATCTTTATTTTTTTCAAACGCTATAAAATTGAATTACACCCAAATTCAATGAAAATAGTGAAGTGATCATTTATTTTACTTGTAAAGAGTAATGGATGTATGGAACCATCCACGTTATGTTTTGGGCAATTTGGTTGAAAGAAACCCAAATTTCTGATATAGAAACTTTTTGAAAATAGGTGAAATTTGACCCGAGGACAACAGGAGGGTTAACCAAATGAGTTCACCTGGAGTCCCATTTGTCTTCTCTTTCTAAAAGGTAGTCGGAAAATGTGTTCATTTATTTACAACCCGTTCTCACTCCCAACTAAAATACTTCCGATGGAATCGTAATTTTTGGAACGATTCCAAGTAGGAATCGATTCTCGATGCCTAATCCCAGCAACTGCGGAAGCGAGTAGTATGAAGATCGAAAATCTGCATAGGGAGCTTGGTTGGGGTGGAGGATGGGTCAAACAACACAGGATTTTCACCCAGGAGAATGGGGATCATGTCCTGTTCTTGTCCCGCATGTCACTGAAACTTAGATTATGTAACCCCACCCACCATCTTTTCCTAAACGCGTTCTTGTGCCGCATGTCAGTTAAACGTACGCCCTGACGCCAAGAGTCCCGACTAAGCGCTTCTAAATATGACTCTAAAGGAAAACTTTTTGCGTCAATAACAAACACCAAAGGCACATGACCAAGCGTCGCTATTTGACGCCCTGGGAGTGAGAATCTGTTGTTATTTACCTGAAAAATCTGCCATGCAGTGTGCAGCTGCTTGTGTGGTCAACGTTCCTCCACCTGCCAAAATAAAAGATGCCTTCTTGGTTGTTTGTTAGATGCAGAAAAATCTAAATGCATTTTTGTGTATGAAGATACAAAGCCACTAGACAGGACGATGTAATTTCTAGGGTACTCACCCATATAATACATTTATCTTTAAGTCAGGGTATCTTTCCAAGCGGCATGAAAAGGGCCAGGGTAGTTCCCCTTTTTAAGAAAATTAGCAGATCAGATGTTGGTAATTATAGGCCTGTATCAATTCTGACAGCCATATCGAAGGTGTTTGAGCGTCTTGTGTATGAGCAGGTGGAAGAGTACCTTGTCAGAAAAAAATCTACTGTATGAACTTCAGTCTGGATTTAGAGCAGCATATTCTACTGAAACCTGTCTTATTCATTTATTTGATTATATTCGACAAAACGTCGATGAAGGAAAGTATGTGGGCATGATTCTTCTTGATTTGCAAAAAGCCTTTGATACTGTAAAGCATGCAATACTACTACCAAAGCTACAAAGTATAGGCTTCAGAAATACTGCTGTGATATGGTTCACCTCTTACCTCACTGGAAGAACTCAAGTTTGTGATGTTGAGGGGACCATATCAGATCCTCAGGATATTACTTGTGGGGTGCCCCAAGGTTCAGTCCTTGGCCCCCTTTTATTTTTAGTTTATATCAATGACATGCCAGCTGCGTTGAAATGTAATCTGCTTTAATATGCTGATGACTGCGTTTCTGGTCTCTGGTAGGGACATCAGTGAGATTGAGAAGACTCTAGGTAATGAATTGGATAGTGTTAGCAAGTGGCTCATAGACAACATGCTGGGTAAAAATGAGTCCATTTTATTTGGAACAAGAAGGAAGTTGTCTAGAACAAATGCACTTAAGGTCACATGTAATGACACTGAAATAGTGTCTCAGAAAAGTGTCGCATACCTTGGGTTAACATTAGAGCAGTCATTAACCTGTAAATTTATTGCTGACAAAATATTATCCAAGTGTGCCGGTAAACTGAAATTCCTGTATCGCAGGACAAGGCATCTAGATTTTTCTATCAAGAAATTACTGGTTGTCTCACTGATTCAATGTCATTTTGATTACGCATGTTCTGCCTGGTACTGTGGATTATCAGTTAAACTTTGAAACAGAATGCAAGTAATGCAAAATAATGTTATCCGCTACCTGTTAAATGCCCCCTGGACTCATATTGGTAGAGATGCTTTTAAAAGGGTAGCACTGCTGCCAGTACACGTTAGAGTGGAGCAGTTAAAGTTGAAATATATGTATAATGTCATAAATGGCTCTGCTCCCAAATATTTGCACACAGCATAATCACAATACTACGGTCAGTGTCCATTCTTGTAAAGTACCCAGAGTCAACAATGCAGCTAGAAGTGTTTTTTCCTATACAGGTATAACATTGTGGAACAATCTGCCGCTTTCCCTCAAAATTGTAAATACCAGAAGGACTTTTAGACATCAGGTTAAGGCATTTTTATGGAATAGAGTAACCAATTGTTTTAATTAGAGTAGACTGATTATTTTATGTGATCTGTGATTTTTTGATTTTAGAATACTCTTGATCCTTGGATGATTCGTGTTAAATCTTATTGTCTTTGCCCTGCAATAGCTCTTTGTCATGTGTTAAATGTTCTAACACCAAGGACCATGTTGGAAATAAGTGTTCACACTGTAACATGTTTTCCTTTGGATTATGTTGTCTGTCAAATCCAAAATAAATCAAATCAAATATAAAATATAAAATATAATCTGTCAGAAGTGCTCCCATTCTCTATGCATATACATGAAAGCAGGAATAAAACAGTGAAGAAGTTCATTTCACATCAATCAGAATAGAAAGAGGAACTTGTCTGATTTTTTTTTTCCAAAGAAAAAGGAACATTTCTTCTGTCTCACCATTAATCGGCTGAAGCAAGACTCCATCCTGTATCTCGTCATAGACGGGGCTTCTTTCTTCACTTACTGTGAAAAAGACACATCAGTGTTTTCACACATAGTCCTCTTTAAACGAACCAAACTCAGTTCTCTTGTTCGTTTTTCTGCCTTCCAAAATAACTCACTGACCTATTAGTCATTATTTTGTGTGCGTATGTGAAGACTTCAAGGCCTCATCAGAGCTGAAGGGAACCAGTCCTCGTGTTGGTTTCTGGTTTCTTTATTTCATTTCGAACAAAAAATAACAATAACATAAAATATAAAAAAGACGATAAGTGCGTTGCAGCCATACGCAGTACATAAAGATCTTTATATACAGTCTATGGTTGCAAAATAGAAAAACAATATCTATAAAGTGTTATAAACAATATGTTCAATATGTCCGAAAAGTAGCGGGACGAAGCTTGCTTATTATCCCCACCCCTTATATCCAACTCTAAACAGTTCCGAAACACAGTCTATGGTTGCAAAATACAAAAAGAAAAACAATATCTAGAAAGTGTTATAAACAATATGTTCCATGAAGTAGCGGGACGAAGCGGAAGCCACCCACTTATGTCCAACTCTAAACAGTTCCTAAACATATCATACATTCATCATTATATATAATATATATTCATAGCAAAATAACAAACAGTACGGTGAAACTTTTTTTTTTACAGTTATTCTTTTTGCGGTTTATTTATAGTTTCTTTTATTAGTCCATCTTCTTAAATGTTTATTTATTGATTGAATGTCTGTCCTTTTAATGTGTAAACAGGTCAGGTTTGATTCACCTCGTCTTTTAAAC
This sequence comes from Zingel zingel, assembly GCA_023566125.1. Taxonomy (NCBI): domain Eukaryota; kingdom Metazoa; phylum Chordata; class Actinopteri; order Perciformes; family Percidae; genus Zingel; species Zingel zingel. The sequence goes on from CM042330.1 coordinate 3,165,459, forward strand.
CGTCTCCGAGTGAAGTAGACGATGATGAGGAAGAGGAGGAGGAGGAGGAGGAGGAAGAAGGCGACTACTCCAAACACCCAACTAGGAAGTTGTTGAGGGACTTCAGGAGCAGCTGGAAGACAAAAATGAAGAACTAATTAACACTTTGAACAAATAGCATTTACAAGTCATTTACAAACACAGCTCAGTTTTTGTTACAGCAGAGCACGAATCAAACAGAGACCGTTATTATATAAAGTATTATTTGTCGTGCATGTGTATTTCAATACAATTATATACGCTTGATAGGCCAAAAAAACCAACAAAATCAAAAACAAAGAAAGAATTGATGGTCCAGGTAAAAGACCAGGCTGCACGTCTGTTATAGTCAACGTCTGGTCAACAGGGGAAACATCAAACTTCTTCGTAGTGTGTCTCTGCTCCATGTTGGAGCTCCATGGCGGCCATTTTACTTTCCGCCATTAGCTAGTTATGCATTTTGCATCATATCTCCTGAACCATTCATGATAACACAGACAGGCGATGTCTAACCCTACTCTCCCAACCAGTCCTCCAAACCATACGACGATAGTTCATCCCCACCCTCTAATACGACCATATCCTTGTGTGTTTACTTCCGCCCATATTTCTGTTCCTCTCTGATTTCCTTCTTCTTACCTTTGGTCACGTTCAGATAAACAGCTGGTTTTCCATCACAGTAGTAAAGTCCAGAGTCACCAGGCTGCACATCTGTTATAGTCAACGTCTGGTCAACAGAGGAAATATTAAACCTTCTTCCACCAGAGTCTCTGCTCCATGTTGGAACACGTGATGCTCCGACATCATGAGGACATGTCAGAGTGATGCTGGTCCTCTCTGGAGCAGGGACTATAGTTGTTCCTGAACACAACACACACACTGAGTCAGTACAAACATTGATTCATGTTTACAATGAACCGTCATATATGTATTACACATGTTCAGTATAAAGTCAGAGGCCATTTGAAGAGTTTTAGGGTTATTTTCACTTAAAATGTGCTCCATGTTTGTGAGGTTTTAGAGATGTCTTTCCAAATGTGACTACACAAGAACAAGGTGACCCTTTTACCATGTTGTTAAAATTATAATAATGTTAATTAATGCATGTAATCCTTCATTTAAACAGATCCATTGTTCAAGAGTAAACAAAGTTGTTTGTAGCACTTGTTCCCTTTGTGAGGAGCTCAGTTTAAACATGTGCTGTAAAGTTTAAATGTCTTGTCACATTATTAGGCCTATTAATAATCAGAGATGTGATCAGAGTTTGACAATTTTTGCACTTTTTAAGAGACATCACGTCTTTGATTTCAATCATGTGTCATGAATTTAAAACTTGATTTTAAATCCTTGTTATAAATAATGATCATATTATACCTTACAAAATTGTTGCAAATAAGTCAAACGTTCTTCTCTCCCTCTCCCTCTCCCCCCCCCACCATACCACCCACCCCCTCTCTAATGCCCCATCCTTTGGCACGGGCAGGCTCTTGCCCCTGCCTGTCTCCTGCATACTCATCATTTTAAATCCTTGTTATAAATAATGATCATATTATACCTTACAAAATAGTTGACATTTACGTTTGAAATGCATCATTTCATTTATTTTTTTTGTTATTAAACATTTAGCTTAGAGACATGATTCTGAACAACGGGAAGAGAAACAGAAAGCAGAACGATGTTACTGGAGTTTGATGTTACCTGAAGGGATCACCGTCAGATCTGCAGCTGATTCATTGTTACAGAAGTATCTTCCAGAGTCTGAGACGACAGCTTTTAGAATGAACAGTGTCTTATCAGCTAATGAACTGTACCGTCTGCCCGGGTCATCAATGTGTCTTATGTCTCTGCCGGTTTTGGAGTTAAATGTCAGAATGTTAACTGTGTCTTCATTCCTCTCTCTGCTCCACGTCACGTCTCCCTCCACAGAGTGAGGACATCGCAGAGACACCTGTGTCTTTTCTTCAACTATTTCATGGAATATTCCTGCAAAAGAAACAGCGTTTACAATAAGTAAGCATCTGTTCTCAGAATGTCAGCATTTCTAAAGTTGCAAATAAGTCAAACGTTCTTCGATTATTTCATGGATAACTTCTGCAAAGAAAACACAGTTTTAAAACAGTTTTAAATAAATACAAAAACTCTCAATTGAACCTTGATACAGTAATTGAAGTTTTTACATTATACATCAACTATACCAGACTCCGCTGACACGAGCTTTAAGACCTCACAGTGCGGACTGTTTTTCTCAATCGATTTGGAACATTTACTGAAACAAACATACAATTGTGAAAACTCTAAGTACAATCCTCACACTGCGTGGTACTTCACTCTATGTGACCTGCAAAAGGTAATTACTCAATCAAAGGAATTAGCTCATGTTTCAAATGTAAACATATCCATCAATGAATAAACTGTTGTCATCAAAACAAAAGGTTCCTTTATCATTGCTTAGACCAAGACAGTCAAAATGAAACATCTTGTGTACTCTGAAAGTGTGATAGTTACCCACTCTATGATATAGTATTGTCCATTTGCTAACGTTGTATATTTAGGCAGCCGAATAGTATTGATGTCATGGCACACAGTATACTTTCAACAAAATATTTATTTCTCATTGTATGTACAAACCAGCCAACCGTGGATACATGTAGAAAGCCTCTAAAGAAAAAAAAGATACGCAACAGCAAAATTAAGGAACTACTGTACGATATGTGCAAGAAAATAGGCTGCACTCTCCGACCAGCCTCTGTCATACTTAAGCCATAGTTGATTACGTGGTCTATAATTGTTGCTCATTTGTTATTTTCTGTGCCTTTGCCTTTCTCTGGCTCTTGCTTGTCCTCTGTGTCCCCCTCTCCCTCTCCCTCTCCCTCTCCCTCTCCCCCCCCACCATACCACCCCCTCTCTAATGCCCCTTCCTTTGGCATGGGCAGGCTCTTGCACCTGCCTGTCTCCTGCATGCTCATTATTCCTGGAAAATTCAGTCTTACCCTTGCAGTATACAGTGAATTGTGTTTGAGAACTGATTGATTACAGTATGAGTTTCACCTGTCAGCTGAATTGGACAGCATTTGCATTTGGTTGCTCTAAATTGGGAGGAAATTAAATTGTTCCCCAATCTAGCCTATACGTCTATCCATCTGACAAGTTTTACAACAATACCACATAACTATCATGTATCTGCGTGACAGGTTATTGCGATTGTTGGTTGCTCTTTTTATCATGTAGCGATTCACACAATGATGTGTCTAACTGCATTTCAGAATAATATGATTCAATAGCAAGTGAATGCATACTATTTTGATCTGCAAGGCTTATTCTGTGTATTTTGTTCTAATGCAATGATCAATGAGACTGTGAACAACTGACCTAATGTTCATATACGTAAATAATCATATAGTTTGACAGAGTTTAAAGTCATTCGACGATTGTGCCAAAGCGATTGAGAAAAACTGTAATAACTGTTATTTTTCATGTGGAAATCGAGATCAGTCCCGCTGCGTTTCAGGGTATAAGCCAGTTATATTAAATTCCAGTTTAGCAGAAGAAAATGTCACTAATAAGGTGAAGAATAACTGATTGAAGTTCTTACCTGCAGTGACGTTACAGCCCAGAACAAAGGCCAACAGGCAGCTGCGGATATTCACCCTCATCGTTCTACAGACTGAAATGGTTCAGTGCACAGAATAACATGTGGTCAACTTCTATTTAAGTTGAGAACAGGAACTGTGTGGTAAAGTAGCGATGTTTCTCAATAGAAAAAAAAAGACACTTCATGCACACACTTCCCATAATGGTCGATGAACACTGATGACAAGATAAATAGCACATGTGGAAATAATTTGTTTAAGAGCATTGTGAGAAGTGAGCTACCACGCAAAGACAAATGTCCTTACTGAAAAGTACTCGTACAAGCCTGCAGAATCCTCTGAACTTATTTTATTAAAATATTTCGTTATCACAGCAGCGGAACGAAAGCTCAGTGCTCCTTGGCAGAGGTAACAAAAGAGAAATTAGAAAAGGTTTTATTGCCACAATAAGTACACTAATGTGGAAATTGCCTTGGTGAATGGAGCATACATACACAAAAAAACAAACATATTATACAATATGAAATAAACAATAAAAAACAATCTATACATATTAACTGTTGCATAAGAAAAAAGAGGCTGAATGGGTTAAGTACAGAAATGAGAAAAAAAATATATAGTCTGTGCAATGGACATATAGTCTGTGCAATGAATATACAGTATATGCAATGGATACAGTATGTGCAATGGACATATAGTATGTGCAACGGACATGTAGTACGTGCAATGAATATACAGTATGTGCAATGGACATATAGTATGTGGAATGGATATATAGTATGTGCAATGAATATACAGTATGTGAAACGGACATATAGTATGTGCAATGGACATAGTATGTGCATTAGATATATAGTATGTGGAATGGACATAGTATGTGCAATGGACATATAGTATGTGGAATGGACATATAGTAAGTGCAATGGATATACAGTATGTGCATTGGGTATATAGTATGTGGAATGAATATACAGTATATGCAATGGACATATAGTATGTGGAATATACATACAGTATGTACAATGGACATACAGTATGTGCAATGGACATAAAGTATGTGCAATGGACATATAGTATGTGCAATGGACATACAGTATGTGCAATGGACATATAGTATGTGGAATGGACATACTATATAGTATGTGGAATGGGTACAGTTTAAAATAAGCATCAATAGTAAACTGAGGCGGTTTGGATTATTGGTGCTCAGTGATTTTAAATTAGACATTATTTCCTTCTTTCTGATTAAATTTGAGGTCGCTCCCGGCCCCCGGAGGTTTTGGCTGAGCCCCAATTTAACTGCTTATGATTTCAAGTCATTGCAGTATTTGAATTTGTAATACAAACTGCCAGAAGTAGCACTGAGAGTGGTTGTAGTTGCAGCAGTATGTCAGTCAGAATGCCAATGGTAGAAGAAGTAACAGTAACAGTAGTTTCTGCAGTCGTCACTCTGATTTCTGTTGGACTGAATGAAGACGAAGGCTGATGACAGTTGAGTTTTAACCGCTCTTGCTTCTGCATGATGGAGGATCAGACATCACTTCCTGTTTGTGTTGTGTGTCGCTTCTGTTTGTCGAGCTGCGATGGAGAGAAGACAAACATGGACATGGTGTTTTAATGTAACCTTTCAGTCAATGTCAAAATGTAAAACAGCACATTTATGGTAATTATTATAAGGCACGTGTTTATGGTTATACAAGACTTTGTCTGTTTCTTTGTTTGTTAGCAGAATATCTCAAAAACTACGTTTTCAGTTTCAATGATATGTGGTAGAAAGCTGGGACAAAGATCACGAAGATCTGTAGTATAAAACCATCAAAGTCTTATCGACAAGCTGTATTACTTTTAACTGCATCATGTAGTGTCCAGGTGTTACAGTTGCTGTATTTCAATTGAATCATAATTTCTATTTCTATAATTTGTATTTTTGTATATTATGTTGATATGTGCCTATATGTATATTGGTGTCTCTACAGTATGTGTCTATATTACTAGTTGTCTACTGAATGTTTACTACTACATGGCTATTTGTTGAATGTATAGAGAGTTAACACACCGAAGTCAAATATCTTGTGTATGTAAGTTATTCTTGGCCAATTAATCTGATTCTGATTCTGATTAAGCTGCTCTCTTTAGATACACAGTACCTGATGGGATCACCGTCAGATCTAAAGCTCTTTCATTGTTACAGAAGTATCTTCCAGAGTCTGAGACGACAGCTTTTACAATGAACAGTGACTTATCAGCTAATGAACTGTACCATCTGCCCGGGTCATCAATGTGTCTTATGTCTCTGTCTCCATTAACTGTCAGTATGTCAGTTTTGTCTCCATTCCTCTCTCTGCTCCACGTCACGTCTCCCTCCACAGAGTGAGGACATCGCAGAGACACCTGTGTCTTTTCTTCAACTCTTTCATGGAATATTCCTGCAAAAGAAACAGAGTTTACAATAAGTAAGCATCTGTTCTCAGAATGTCAACATTTCTAAAGTTGCAAATAAGTCAAACGTTCCTCGACTATTTTATGAATTACTTCTGCAAAGGAAACACAGCTAAATAAGAAAACTGTGATCTTGTTAATTGGTGTTATGTTTACATTGCTAGTAGCCTACAGTGCTTGTTCAAAGCGTGCCTGTTTAGAACAGGCTGATTGCTTGGCCTCCTGCATCGCTGCTTGCTGCCAAAGATCATCTATGCTAAAGGTGGAATGAAACCATGGACAGTAAAAGAATGGACAAAGCGTAGACTTCCACGGAGACCAGTGAAGTATATTAGAAGCACTTTTCCAGTGAGGGCTGAGCGTTACTGCGCAGCCTCAAACGAGCTTGAAGACGTAGATGTGACGTGAGCAACCTGTCTGAAAGTTGGAAGTCTTCTGGTAGCTGTGCCAAGAGAAATCTCAATCATTCCCAAAATAAACAACGGACAAATAGAGTCTTTAAACGCTTCAGATGTAAAGTTATTTGCTGTCAAAGTGACACCAAAATGAATGGCCGTTGCTCCGTCCAGAGCAACGGGATCTGTTGGTCCATTCTTATATACAGTCTATGGTTGCACACCGTTTCACACCGTTCAGAGGAAACATGTCATTCAACGCGGAAACAGTAGCAAAAAGGTGCACAGTGTTTTGAGCTTGAACGTGCCCCTGGCTGTCTGTGTACTTCTACTTCAGAGGAAAACGTTGTAGCCTACTACTTTTTCCATTGACAGAGAAATGTTACTGGTTACGTTGGAGATTCAGAGTTTTCTCACAAAATATAGCCTACAAATGTACAGCTCACAGCAGCTTATTACAATATAGAGTCTGGATTTTGTTTGATACCTAGTGTCGGCAACAAATGCCTTTTTATTGGGTTTCCTTTTAGCGAAATGCACTCAGTAAATTTAAGCCTGGCTTTTATCGTGAAGGATATACATGTATATTATAATGACTGTATGAGGGGACTGCTCAACAAACTCCAGGTGCTCTAGTGCAGGTGACCTGTTTTGTAATGCAGGGGTCAGCAGCTTCCAGCCATTATTGAGGAGTCTTATCTACAAATTCATTTGTTGCCTGAACGTCTCCCAGAACAGCATTGATATGCTGCTGGCAAATCCTAGTTTTAGTGCCATATGATACCAATCATCACTATGGAAACACTGGTATAAGTGTCTTCTATAGAAATGCAGTATTGTTGTTTCTTTTGTTTTTATTTCTCTGTTTTTAATGTATGGTGTATGTCATGTCTGTGTCTTCTGAATGGACCTTGAGTCCGGCAATTAAGTTGACGGAAGGAGTGAAGCCAGCGTTATGGCAGCGTTTTTCCCTCCTCAACCTTTCATTGTGCGGTCTTTAAGTTGTATTCATATTTATTAATATCCAATATCTAACGCTGTCCAAACTGCTCCAAATTACAGACGGCAGTCAGGGTACCCAGGAAACCAAGTGTGAACGGTTTATGAGATATTTGAAAGACAACGGACACACACACACACACACACACACACACAGGTTCCTTGATTTATACTTAACAATAACAGATACTACTGACACAAGCGTCAAGGTCTCTTAGTGCAGACTGCATGTACTTTATAAATGATTATTATTATTATATACAATATTGAAGTTCTTACCTGCAGTGACGTTACAGCCCAGAACAAAGGCCAACAGGCAGCTACACACATTCACCCTCATCTTCCTTCAGACTGAAATGATTCAGTGCACAGACAAACGTCCAATCTCATCTTCTATTTAAGTTAAGAACAGGTCTGTGATGTCATCCCCAGCTTCGGCTTCCGAGGTAAATGGAACGCACTTCAACGTCTGATCTCATCTTCTATTTAAGTTGAGAACAGGAACTGTGTGGTGTTTTCTCAAAAGCCCCTAAACTTTTAGGTTTTTAAAATAACTTCAACTTGGTTATATTTCCCCCTCAGTCTCTCTGACTGGACCGGCATATCAACACAGCAACCCTACCTACGTTATGGAATTTAAAAACTGAAACATCAGACAGTTTTTGCCTCTTTTTAGGTGGCAGGCAGGGGCGATTCTAGGATCTGACCTTTGGGGGGGCTCAGCCCCTAATGAGCAGATGATAGCAGTTAAGCTAGGGCTGTTAATCGTACAGGACAGCCCCTGTACGATTTTTTTTTTTTTAACCGCTTAAATCATGACTTCTGGTGAGTTCTGGGGAAAGAACTAGACAGATTGAGACATGCAATTATGACAAACTATCAACAGATTCAAGGCATCTGCTGTGAAAAAAAAGATGGCAACTACAAAGCATGATTATTGCAGCACATACCCAGGGGCGTCGGACTGGGGGGGGGCAAGGGGACTGAGTACCCAGGGCCCTCATGTGAGGAGGGCCCAAAAAGATGCTAGAATGAATAGCTGCGGATGCGGGGAGGGGCCCATAGAAAATGCCTTTCTACAGGGCCCAGAATGTTATGCTACGCCCCTGCACATACCTTGAACTGGTAAAATAAGCCTTAACATATTTTTAGACAGGATTATTCATGTTTTGTCTGCTGTTAATTTTCAACTTTTTCATTTACATCATTGATAGAAACTGATATGGTTGTACAGCTAAATGATGAATCATCTAATCTAATAATGCCTCTGAACCAGATGGGGAGAATCCAACATCTCTTTTTCTTAAGAGCCAGGGCCTGATCATAAAAGCATTTACTCTAATACAACAACTATTATATGATAAGTAAGACATCAATAAATCTGAGAAGACCAACTTTAATGATGAGCCACAAAACAATATTATGCAATACAGGAATAGGATGTATATAGCACAAAAAAACACTTAAAGTGGGAAGAAAACTAGTCCTCCATGAAATGCATATATAAATATAATGTGAATGGAATATTTTAAGTTTTTTAAGTGTTTTTGCCCGTATAATATATGTGTCACAGTGTGAATCAACGTTTGTTCTTCCAGTGTTTCAGTTCTGATATGAATGAGTCTGAATTATTTATTTTTCATTGGCATTATTAAAAATAAGAAGGTGTCCGGTAGGGAGGTAACTGCAGCGGCGGCGCTAGGCTAGTTTTAGCGGTGCTCAAGCCGTTACGGCAGGCTATTAATAGCACACTTTAGAAACTCGTTGTAGGCTACTCCTAAACTACATTTGCCTAGAGTCAGCAATTTTGGCTAACGTTGCGCAACAAAATTGGACTCCGTGGTGAATAAGCTAGGCGAATTCAGATACGATTGCCATCATTGTGATCAGGGAATCACAGCTTGGTTCCACAAATACTACACCTGTAGCGTACTTAACGTGTTCATTCGATTAGATTTAGATTTTCACTCCATTAGCCATACCTTTTCAGTGGTTGAAAGGGGAGCGTGTCTATGTTCCCTGGGTCCTATGTTCCCCTCTTTGTATGAGACCGGGGAACATAGGACAATTTTTCAAAAAAAGGGTCCTATGTTCCCCGGTCTATTACTTTTTCCACCATTACTGCCAAATTCCATGGCAAATAGGCCTATGTAGGCCTACGGGCTGTTTGACGCGCATATGCAAATAGGCCTAGACGAGGAAAGATTAGGTCAGGGGTGGCCTAACCCTAACCCTAACCCCTTACCCTAACCCCCCTGTGCAAATTTAAGTTTTGAGCTGCTTGAGCTAAGGTGGGCCATGCGACGGTAGGCCTGCTGGCCATGCTGAGAGTTTACCGTAAAGATTGACATTTCAGCTTCGTCCTTCCGTTAATGCGACTCATGTGTAAATATTTTTCGTTTTGTTGGCACGGTGTGTTTAGTTGGAAACATAATGCTGTCACGTCAGACCATTTATCTGCAAAATATGAATTGGTGAAACATTTCAATGACATCCCTTGTGTGGCAACCAAGGGCGGCGCGGTGGGTGGGGGGGACAGGGGGTGTCTACTGTAGGGTGACCAGACGACCCCGGTTTCGGTGACCTGTCCCCAGAAATGTCCTCGGTTTTCACTGTGACTGACAGACCCGAAATTGGACTGAAAGAACTGTCTTTGTGTTGGCGTTCTAACCTCCGGTGGATTTGTGAGGACTATGGTTAACGTCTCCTCAGATCTCTGCAGGGTAAATCCAGACAGCTAGCTAGACTATCTGTCCAATCTGAGTTTTCTGTCGCACGACTAAAACAACTTTTGAACGTACACATGTTCCACCAAAACAAGTTCCTTCCCGAGGCTATTTTGCAGAGGCAACGTTACTCCGTGCAGAGCTTAGCCCCGCCAGAGACGATTGTGATTGGTTTAAAGAAATGCCAATAACATCAAATAGTTTTTATTTGTTGTTTTAGAAAACCAGATTTTTTTAATGACTGGCTTGTTGTGTTTGTTTTGTGAAGTTCTGTGCTTGATGTGCTCTATAAATAAAGATTATTATTATTATTATTATTATTATTATTATTATTATTATTATTATTATTATTATTATTATAAACCAGAGCAATGCGAGACTATGAAGATACAAACTACATCTGATTGTTTGCATGGATTCATTTTAGTTTGACTGGTGCTCAGTAACATGTCTGTCTTCATGCTGGCAATGCGAGACTACTTTCACAGTATTTATATAGCACCTCGAATCAGCTTTATTATGAAAAAAATGGCGTAAAACGTTCCCTTTTTCAATATGGGACCTTTAATTTAACAACATGTATATATCAGCTTATGGGCCCTATCTTGCACCCGGCGCAGCGCAAAGACCGACACAGTTAGTAAATAGCAAATGCACCTGTGTCCATCTGTGCGCCCATGGCGTGCTGGTCTTAGGGAGGTGTGTTCAGGTGCATGAAGTCAATAGCGCAGCATTTCATTGTTATTTTAACAGCGAATTAGTAAAATGCACCTGGGCTCATGCACAGCGCGCGCACACTATGCTTGTTACACACCCACGCGCCGTGCGCTTAGATTGTTAAAATAGGGCCCTATATCTGTTTGATTATTTTTATTATTATGTTCACACAATTTAACTCTTTGCAAATTATTTAATCGACAATTTGATGTTATGAAAATTGTGTTCTTCGAATTGGTCATTTACAATTTAAAGTCAGTACGAGTTAGTTAAATAAATTATACTTCAATGAATGATTATTTCTTTTGGCTTTGATTGACAGATACACCTTAACAATTTTACGGAGGATACTTTTACTTTTACCCAGAATAAATATTAAAGGATGAACTCTTACAGTGCATTAGAAAAAGAGAAGAGGTCAAGGACAAATAGACAGTGAAATAGAATATCTTAAATGTAAATGCTCAATTAAAAGTTGAAGTTGGAATCTCGTTAACAGTTGAGATTAGTTTTTTTTAAGTTCAAAATATTTTAATGTTTTCAGAATTTGAAAGTATAGTCATGTGAAAAAATTAGGTCACCCATGCTAAAGTTGACTAAAAAGAGGAATAAAAAAAATCATCTTTAGGAAATTGATCTTAATGCCTTAATTAAAAAAAATTAGGAAAAATCCAACCTTTAAGGACACCAATTTTCTTTGTGAATGAATAATGTCTCGTGAATAAATAAATGTTCTTCCTTAAAATACAGGGGGCATAAGTCAGTCCACCCCTATGTTATATTCCCATAGAGGCAGGCAGATTGTTATATTTAAAGGCCAGTTATTTCATGGATCCAGGATACTATGCATCCTGATAAAGTTCCCTTCGTCCCCCACATCATCACATCCCCTTCACCATACCCCCCCATCATCACATCCCCTTCACCATACCCCCCCATCATCACATCCCCTTCACCATACCCCCCACATCATCACATCCCCTTCACCATACCCCCACATCATCACATCCCCTTCACCATACCCCCCCATCATCACATCCCCTTCACCATACCCCCACATCATCACATCCCCTTCACCATACCCCCACATCATCACATCCCCTTCACCATACCCCACATCATCACATCCCCTTCACCATACCCCCCCATCATCACATCCCCTTCACCATACCCCCCCACATCATCACATCCCCTTCACCATACCCCCCCATCATCACATCCCCTTCACCATACCTAGAGATTGGCATGGTATTATTTCAGTTAGCCTAATAGCTGGTTTGATTTGCATTGAGAGATGATTTTATGGAAAGTACCCCATGGGATCACGTTATAAATGCAGTCCTCACTTTCCTAATTATATGCCCAGGGCACAGTAAATTGTTTTTTAAGAAAAATAAAAAATAATGCTGTGCACCGCAACACGGTTTTCTATTTTCTATCATTTCACTGTGTGGGGAATTGGCAAATAGTCAGTTGTAACGGCTCCCATAGTGGTCTTTGCTCCAGTCTGGCACCCTGCGATGCCATCCAGCTCTGCGGCTCGGCGCGCTATTTAGGATTCACAAGGAGGAGCGGGGCACAGGTGGATATAGTGTTTAGTTTTGAATTTTGACCAGGTAATGACAAACATTACGGAATCTGAACATAAAACATAAAGTACGCGCACTGCAGAAAACAAATGGCTCATGTTTTGGTATTGAAATGATGTTAGTGTTAAATGGAACACTGATTGGGAGTCAGTTTCAGCCTCACAGTGACTGTGCATGTAACTAGAGAAAGACTAGCACACATCATGTCCTCCTGCCAGGTGAAAGAGAGAGAGAGAGAGAGAGAGAGAGAGAGAGAGAGAGGAGAGAGAGAGAGAGAGAGAGAGAGAGAGAGAGACAGAGAGAGAGAGAGAGAGAGAGACAGAGAGAGAGAGACAGAGAGAGACAGAGAGAGAGAGAGAGAGAGAGAGAGAGAGAGAGAGAGAGAGACATAGAGAGAGAGAGAGAGAGAGAGAGAGAGAGAGACAGAGAGAGAGAGAGAGAGAGACAGAGTTTTTTTGATTTTTAAAAAAAAACTTTTTTTATTGTCAAAAAAAAAAAGTTTCTTCACCAGAACATCATAATTTCTTCAAATGCACAAAGAATAAAAAACCCATGTATTAAATATATAACGTCATGAAAACACAGAGTGAAAGATGAGCTCTTCTTCCTGCACTGAACACACCGCCGTGGTGGACCACCACTGGTCTAAGAACTGCTGCATGTCCTTCATCAGAGAGAGGAACCTGAAGTCCCCTCTCACTCTGGCTCTCACCAGAGACACGTACAGCTTCCTCAGCTCTTGTCCACACACTTTTTCTATTTTGTTTTTCCTACTTTTATAAATTGACATTTTTGCCTTACCCACAATAAAATTCAACAATTGCAACTTCTTTGCATTTTGTTTTCTGTAACCAGCACCAAAAATAAAAGCAGTCTCTGTAAAAACCTCCCCACAGTCTAAAAATACAGTTTTTAAAATGTTAAAAAGAGGTTTCAGTCTGTGACGGTCCAGGTAACAGTGAATAATAGTCTCAGGGTGTAGACAGAAAGGACACGTGGAGGACACGGTGGGATTAATCTTCGACAGAAAGAGATTCACTGCCAGAGCCCCGTGGAGGATCCTCCACTGCAGGTCTCCAGTCCTCTTGTCTAGTGGAGGATCCTCCACTGCAGGTCTCCAGTCCTCTTGTCTAGTGGAGGATCCTCCACTGCAGGTCTCCAGTCCTCTTGTCTAGTGGAGGATCCTCCACTGCAGGTCTCCAGTCCTCTTGTCTAGTGGAGGATCCTCCACTGCAGGTCTCCAGTCCTCTTGTCTAGTGGAGGATCCTCCACTGCAGGTCTCCAGTCCTCTTGTCTAGTGGAGGATCCTCCACTGCAGGTCTCCAGTCCTCTTGTCTAGGGGATGCTTGTACAGGAGTCTCCACACTGGTGTTCTGTCTTGTGGCAGTCTTTCCTTCCACACCATGTCCTTCCTCTCACTCAGCTTCTTCCTGTGAGTGGCCAGCACACAGTTCCTATATAAACCTTTTCCAGTTTGCATATGAAGATCAGCAGCAGTGTGTGGCGTATGTCGTGGTATTGAGTCAGTATGGTTAATTAAACCAATGTCTGGAAAAGGGTCTCCGGAATCGGGGATTTCTGTCCCGCTAAAATAGTCCCGCAGCATCTCCGTCTCTCCACTGTCTAGTCTTTTAATCCACTCGTTCAAAATGGTTCTGGTGTGGCGGGTCGACCTCAGGCCCAGCAGAGTGGCCACTGCCTCTGTGTTCTGGAAACCAGGACCCGCAGCCTCCACAACTCCTCTCAACCTCGTCACTCCAGCTCTCGTTAGCCTCTCAGTAAGTCCAGGCCTGCTGCCATCTTGGAGATCCAGCCGGGCCCCCCACACCAAAGGCTCCTCCAGGAGCCAGAACAGAGATGCTGCAGGTTCTAGTCTGGTCCATTTAAAAAGTTTCCATGCTTTAAAAAGTCCTTGATAAAAAGGAGGCAAGTTACACAAAGAGATAAAACCACAGTCCACTAAAAACAACGAAGCATTGAGACTCAGACCTGCAACCCCCCTTAAAATGGTGCTGGCTCCTGGCCTCCAGACGACATCATCATTTTTCATATAAAAACCTCCGTATGAACTGTAGTCTAAAAGCAGCTGTCCGGCTCTCCAAGTCTACCAACCCCTGCCCCCCCTCCTCCTTCGGCAGGTAGAAAACACATTGAGGAACCCAGTGTAACATGTCCCAAAAAAACTTTTAAATGATTGACTGGATTGTTTTAAAAGACCAGACATACATTTTAATTTGTGCCAGAGGCTGGATGCTACCAAATTGTTGATGATTAGCACCCTGAGACAGACAGAGAGAGAGACAGAGAGAGAGACAGAGAGAGAGAGAGAGAGAGAGAGAGACAGAGAGAGAGACAGAGACAGAGAGAGAGAGAGAGAGAGAGACAGAGAGAGAGAGAGAGAGAGAGAGAGAGAGAGACAGAGAGAGAGAGAGAGAGAGAGAGAGAGAGACAGAGAGAGAGAGAGACAGAGAGAGAGAGAGAGAGCCTGGCATTCTCTCATCAATCTGCTCATTTCATACAAAGTGTGTGTGTGTGTGTGTGTGTGTGTGTGTGTGTGTGTGTGTGTGTGTGTGTGTGTGTGTGTGTGTGTGTATGTGTGTGTGAGAGTGTCTGTCCTACCAAAGCAGAGAATTAGCTCCACACATAGTTCATTATAGGTTAAGTCTTAAACATATTTGGAATATCCATTGAAATATGAATATGAAAAGAAGAAAAAATGTGTTTTTGCAAGCCTTCTGTGATCAGGCCCCCCCCCCCCCCCCCCCCCTACGCAGTTGCTAGTAGCCAAGGAGGAGATGATGGACTCTTCAGAAGAGGTCGTTATCTTCACTCAAGTTTCTGCGTGTGAAAGTCACCGGACGCCACAATCTTCTGAACATAGTCATACTGAGAACTACAGAGAGAGTTGTGTGGAGCTGATAGTCTTAATTAGCTTTGTAGCAACTCATTTGGCAACGTCGTTTAATAATATCAAAAAGTTATGCATTAAAGCTTTAATGTACTGGAGTTTATTTGTTACTTCTAGTGAAGGTGCAATAACAAACTGGGTGCGTTAGGAGAGGACTCAAGGGCCGGATATCCTTACAATGGCCCTGCCATTACTGTGTAGTGTTGCACAGTGCATTGCTTTTTAAACTATATGAACAAGATTTGAGTTACTGTCTAGTTGTGGCACTGTATGAGTTGTGTTTAAAATAAGAGGAAACATCATCATTCATTAACCACAGGAGGAAATAGAGGAGGGCTTCGATATGAGTCAACATTGTGGGTTTCTACGTTACCCACATTGACACCGAGCAGCCGAGTTCCTGTTCTCACTTCAGATGAAAACTGTGATCACTGATCAGTCACGTCCGTCTGCGTGAGGATGAGGGTGAATATCTACCTACTCGTCTTAGTGCTTGGCTGTAAGGCCGCTGCAGGTAAGGACTTTATTTCTTAAATGAATCAATTCGGTCTCATCAGTTGTAAAAGATGATGTTTAGTTCAACTCGAGAGATGCAACAGGTTGTAGTCGGTGTGAGGTTAACGTGTTGAGGGAAACTGCCTTAGAAAGTCTTGATCATTCAACTACAGGCAATAAAGTTTTATTTTGCATTACGGAACACGTAAGCAAACATGCTCTAAACGTATGTCCTCATCTGTATATCTATACATCTGCCTATTGCACATACTGGATCGTTTTTGCATTCTGCACTCAGCCCATTCAGCTTCCTTTTACTTATGCTAAACAGCCATTTTGTATACAACAGTTTCTATTTCTGTATTTATTTCTTATTAAAGGTATAGTAAGTGATGTTAATCCATTACACTTTTTGTCAAATTCAGTGAATATCTCCTCACGGTCACCTAGCTCTCTATTTCCTGTGCGCATGTCTATGTTAAACATACTGCAGGGGGCTCAACTTTTTCACATTTTTTAGGGGGCGCTAGCGAGCCATTTTTGTGCGCCTATTCCTGAAACCCTTAAATTACGTCAATTTTCACCAGGCCTGATGTGACCGCCAATTTTGGTGAGTTTTTGAGTATGTTGAGTCCCTCAAAAAGGCGATTCATTTGACATAATAATAATAGTAATTTCTTCAGTTTCAATAGGGCCTTGGCCGCTGTCGGAGCTCGGGCCCTAAAAATGTTGTTCCCATCAGTCATTAGACACAAAAACATGGGAAAATAGGTTGGAAAAGTTACCCTTTAATACATGGATAACCAAGACATTTCGACTCAAAAGGTCTTCATCCAGATGTTTAGAAGATGTTTAGAAGAGCGTGGCTGCAACCTCCATTAAAAATTAAAGAAAGTTAAAAAAGTGTGTGTGTGTGTATATATATATATATGTGTGTATATATATATATATATATATATATATATATATATATATTTCAGGCCTGTGCGTAGTATGTAATAACAAGAGAGTGTAAATTGTAATTTCCCCATTGGGGATCAATAAAGAGTATACATTTATTAAATGCTGACAATCTGAGAACAGCTTCTTATTTATTGTAAAAAAAAATTCTTTTGCAGGAATATTCCATGAAATAGTTGAAGAAAAGACACATGTGTCTCTGCGATGTCCTCACTCTGTGGAGGGAGACGTGACGTGGAGCAGAGAGAGGAATGGAGACACAACTGACATACTGACAGTTAATGGAGACAGAGACCTAAAACACATTGATGACCCGGGCAGACGGTACAGATCATTAGCTGATAAGTCACTGTTCATTGTAAAAGCTGTCGTCTCAGACTCTGGAAGATACTTCTGTAACAATGAAGCAGCTGCAGATCTGACGGTGATCCCTTCAGGTAACATCAAACTCCAGTAACATCGTTCAGCTTTCTGTTTCTCTTCCCGTTGTTCAGAATCATGTCTCTAAGCTAAATGTTTAATGAAAAATAAAAAATAAACTTTGATTAAACTTATCTCAATTATAACTTATCTCATTGTAGTTGTACTACAGCACTTACTTTTAAAAAATAAGTTCATAGACACTACATTATTTAATCGTTAAATGAATAGATATTATAGTGTCGGTGTTGTAGTTTGTAGATGGTCCCTGAACACGTCCGGTCTGACTGACCGCCGTCTCACCTCCGGCTGCTCAGAGAGACCAATCATGTTATTCCTCCAGGTCGGAGGACGGCTTGTTTTGATGAAAATGAGTTTGTAGCTCGTTGTTAGCCTCACTACGTTAGGAAAGATGCCTAGTTTGTGTTTTAATAACATTTCGCTATAGAGAATTATCCCAGAAGTTCGAATCTGTGAATATATTTCTAATTTTGCTTACATTTATAAAACCGAGAGCACGGATTATGAATCCGTGCTCTCGGTTTAGTTTTTTTTATCAGCTGACACCAGGGGGGCTCCGTAGAAACGTCACAGCCTGTCAACCATTTCAAACTGAGTGTATGATCTTATCAGCACTTTCTGTAGTAAAGTATGTTATGTTCTCTTTCTTGCTCTGAAGGTAACAAGGCACCACCCACAACAACCACAAGGACAAACCCAACAACCCTGACAACAACAACAACAACCCCGACAACAACAACAGTAACCCCAACAACAACAACAACAACAACAACAACAACAACAGCACTTCCTCCAACAGAAGCAGAAGTAACAACTGTACCATCAACTCCACCTCGGACTGATAAAGATACGACTAAAACAAAGAAACAAAGAAACAACAAGAACAGTGAGATGAAACAGATCTTCATATGAAATTAAATGGATGAAAAATGGTTTAATCTGAGAGAGCATGTAAAATAAATACTGTACTATGTATTCCTCTGCCACACACAGAAGGTAAAAAGACAACGACAACAACAACAAGGACAAACCCAACAACCCCGACAACAACAACAACAACAACAACAACAACAACAACAACCCCGACAACAACAACAACCCTGACAACAACAACAACAACAACAACAACCGGGAATACAACAGCTAAAACTTCCACCAACGCAGGTAACTGGACAGGACAGAATCAGAGTTGTTCTGAGAAACGTACATCAAAGTTTACAACAAATACGATGCTACCATCATAGTCCAGGTGATCCATAAAAGTATAGCCAGTTCCGCCAGTTTTCACTCATTTAGGCCGGATTTCTGTTGCCTTGGGCTTTCTTTGTGTTGGTGTTCTAACCTCCGGCTGATTTATGAGGACTATGGTTAACGTCTCCTCAGATCTCTGCAGAGTAAATCCAGACAGCTAGCTAGACTATCTGTCCAATCGGAGTTTTCTGTCGCACGACTAAAACTACTTTCGAACGTACCAACATGTTCTCACACCCATCTCGTAAAATATGGACACTTGGTCAGGTGCCTTTGTCGTTCTTATTGACGCTAAAAGTCTCCTTTAGCGCTATAAGTAAACGCGCTTGGTCAGGACTATTGCCGTCCCTTTAGCGCTATAAGTAAACGCGCTTGGTCTGGACTATTGCCGTCCCTTTAGCGCTATAAGTAAACGCGCTTGGTCGGGACTATTGCCGTCCCTTTAGCGCTATAAGTAAACGAGCTTGGTCGGGACTATCGCCGTCCCTTTAGCGCTATAAGTAAACGAGCTTGGTCGGGACTATTGTCGTCCCTTTAGCGCTATAAGTAGACGCGCTTGGTCGGGACTATTGCCGTCCCTTTAGCGCTATAAGTAAACGCGCTTGGTCGGGACTATTGTCGTCCCTTTAGCGCTATAAGTAGACGCGCTCGGTCGGGACTATTGCCGTCCCTTTAGCGCTATAAGTAGACGCGCTCGGTCGGGACTATTGCCGTCCCTTTAGCGCTATAAGTAGACGCGCTTGGTCGGGACTATTGCCGTCCCTTGTCGTTATGTTAAGGAAAAGGTCGAGGTTGGGCTTACGGTTCCGTGACACACAGGAACTACAGGACGGTTGGGTTTAGGAAAGGGTCGTGGGTGGGCATTTACGGTTCCGTTACACGCGGGAGGAAAGAAAAAAAGCGACTATAACAAGCGGGACAAGCGGGACGTGAACCCCGCTCTCCTGGGTGACCCATCCACCCCCCCCAACCAACCTCTTTACGCCTAAATTCGCCCTTACGTACTACTCTCTAAATCCTCTCTAACTGCTGCTCTCCCCGGTGCGTTACACAAACACACTGAAAGACGCCTTTTTTGTTGCATCAGACGCCGATAGCCACTGTCCAAACGTCCTTATTTTACGAGTTTGGAATGAGAACGGGTTGAACGTACACATGTTCCACCAAAACAAGTTCCTTCCAGAGGCTATTTTGCAGAGACACCGTGGCTCCGTCCGGCACGTAGCCCAAGAAGATTGTGATAGGTTTAAAGAAATGCCAATAAACCAGAGGACGTTTTTCTCCCATCCCAGAATGATGTGTGGACGAGCGAGACCTTCCTCCGCAGCTCTGTGGAGGAAGGTCTGGCAATGTGAGGCTACCTGGACCATCAATTCTTTCTTTGTTTTTGATTTTGTTGGTTTTTTTGGCCTATCAAGCGTATATAATTGTATTGAAATACACATGCACGACAAATAATACTTTATATAATAACGGTCTCTGTTTGATTCGTGCTCTGCTGTAACAAAAACTGAGCTGTGTTTGTAAATGACATGCTATTTGTTCAAAGTGTTAAATAGTTCTTAATTTTTGTCTTCCAGCTGCTCCTGAAGTCCCTCAACAACTTCCTAGTTGGGTGTTTGGAGTAGTCGCCTTCTTCCTCCTCCTCCTCCTCTTCCTCATCATCGTCTACTTCACTCGGAGACGGTTTAAAAGACGAGGTGAATCAAACCTGACCTGTTTACACATTAAAAGGACAGACATTCAATCAATAAATACACATTTAAGAAGATGGACTAATAAAAGAAACTATAAATAAACCGCAAAAAGAATAACTTTAAAAAAAGAAAGAAAAAAAGTTTGTTATTTTGCTATGAATAAATATTATATATAATGATGAAGGTATGATATGTTTCGGAACTGTTTAGAGTTGGACATAAGGGGTGGGGATAATAAGCAAGCTTCGTCCCGCTACTTTTCGGACATATTGAACATATCGTTTAACACTTTCTAGATATTGTTTTTCTTTTTGTATGTTGCAACCATAGACTGTATATAAAGATCTTTATGTACTGCGTATGGCTGCAACGCACTTTTTGTATTTTTTATATTTTATGTTATTGTTATTTTTTGGTCGAAATGAAATAAAGAAACCAGAAACCAACACGAGGACTGGTTCCCTTCAGCTCTGATGAGGCCTTGAAGTCTTCACATACGCACACAAAATAATGACTAATAGGTCAGTGAGTTATTTTGGAAGGCAGAAAAACGAACAAGAGAACTGAGTTTGGTTCGTTTAAAGAGGACTATGTGTGAAAACACTGATGTGTCTTTTTCACAGTAAGTGAAGAAAGAAGCCCCGTCTATGACGAGATACAGGATGGAGTCTTGCTTCAGCCGATTAATGGTGAGACAGAAGAAATGTTCCTTTTTCTTAACCTTTAGGAAGTATAGCGTCTGATTTTAACCCAAACCACTTCTTCTGAACTTGCGTCACCTTCGGAAAGTAAAGTAACATCTAATTTTAACCCAAAAACTACAACCTTTTTCTAAAGTTAATAGTTAAAGGCCTAAACATCACCAAACTGTAAACATTTCACAAACTTAAACACGTGTTTAAATTTTCTGGTTTAGATATTAGGTCATATTTCTGCCACCGCTATAGGGGCGCAATGTAGCCTGACAAGCCAGACCCACATCAAGATGTTGGGTCAGGGAACTCTCAATCCGAGGGGCGGGATAAACGGTTTCCTTTCAAATTCCCTCTGCACGCAATAGGATAGCGCTACAACCAACCAGAGCAACGCTAGTTGATAGATTCAACTTTTGCCGTATCCAGTCAGCAGAACTCCGAACACATCTTCCTTTTTTAAGAATGACTTCAGTGCCGTTCTTTGTTCTTTTCTCAAAGAAAAGTTTAACTCCAAGTCTTCCAGAGTCGCGTCCAAAAGCCGATTCCAAAGACCGCTGTTCGCCAGTAGCAGCAGCCATCTTCTTTGTTTTCAACTAGCAGGGATTTCATGCAGAACCGTCGCAACTCTGCTGTCATTATGTTAAGCCCGCCCACCGACTCAATACACGATGTGATTGGCCTGACTAGAGTTTGGTTTTTCCAGCTCGCAAGCCAACGGAGAGTTACTAGACGACCCTGGCTGCAAATTACATTTGCTGCCACTAGGGGGGGTCAAGATTTCTAGGCTAGGCGCAATGTTGCCTCGGGTCAAATTTGACAAAATTTTCAAAAAGTTTCTAGATCAGAAATTTGACGCTCTTGGGACTTGCGTCTAGCCCTTTGGCGTCACATTTAGAAGCGCTTAGTCAGGGCTTTGGCATCTGGGTCGGGACATACATTTAACTGACATGCAGCACAAGAACGGGATAGTTAGCCAAGCTCCTTATGCAGATTTTCGTTCTTCATACTAGTCGCTACCGTTCTCTCTCTTAACACTACGTCATCTTGCATCGCTGTGTTCGAGCTGCTGCTCTGCCCGGAGCGATCCATACAGACGCTGAAGGGTGATTTTTGCGTAGGTATCTGACTCTGAGAGACACTGACCCAGCGTCAGTATGTTACGAGTTGGGAGTGAGAACGGCTTGTAAATAAATGAACACATTTTCCGACTACCTTTTAGAAAAAGCAGACAAACGGGACTGACTCCAGGTGAACTAATTTGGTTAATAATGCTCGTTGGTAAAATGTTTCAACAGATGGATCAAACCGACAGGATCCCACATATGACACCATCCCTGATCTTCCACCAGTGAAGAAGAAGACCGGTAAAGACGGAGCTCTCATCAACATTTGACCAAATACTCTGTTTACATATTTCTGGTAACATGCATTATATATTCATTGTGTTTCCTTCCTTCTCACAGTGACATCGCCTCCTAATGAGTCCGCATATTCCTTGATTGGCAACAATTATAATAATGAAGGTAACTTTAAAACATATACAGATAGATCAGCAGGTTTACTGGGTCAAAGAGGCCATGATATATGTAAAAAGACAGAAAACTAAACAACATAATATCAATATACAGTATATTTAACAAAACACTGAATGAGAAGCAGATGGTGATTTTTCACTCTGATGAAACGGAAACAAATTGTGTTCTGTATTTTTTCTCGGCCCACAGGTTTGTCACAGCTCGCTGACAACACGTATTGTTTACTGGAGAAACCCAAAGTGACGGCAAACAACCAGAACCAATAACTCTGCTCCGTCACTGCAGCCGGGGAATGACTGTAACGGCTCTGTAGCGACACTTTCTACCCATTTATAGTATAGTTGTTTTTTTCTGAGTATTGGCTGCGTGCATTTCTCTGTGGATTGAACGTTTTGTTACTTTCGCAGTCGTCTATATATCGACAACGAAACATTTACGGGGTTGCTCCGTTGCTGCCGGAAATTCCACAGGATGTCCCTCTTTTCGGCCAGATGTCCGTCCCCTTCCTCTGTCTTTGTGTTGGCGTTCTAACCTCCGGCTGATTTGTGAGGACTATGGTTAACTGCTCCTCAGATCTCTGCAGGGTAAATCCAGACAGCTAAAGGTACTTTATTGTCACATACATGTAGCGAAATTAATTCTCTGCATTTAACACATCCCTCAGGGGAGCAGTGAGCAGCCATTTAGCGCCCAGGGACCAACTCCAGATATGAGCCAGTGCCTTGCTCAAGGGCAACATACAAACTCCACACAGAAAGACATGGCCCCCGATTTGAACCCAGAACCCTTCTTACTGTGAGGCCACAGCGCTAACCAGCTAGCTAGACTATCTGTCCAATCTGAGTTTTCTGTTGCACGACTGTAACAACTTTTGAACGTCCACACGTTCCACCAAAACAAGTTCCTTCCCGAGGCTATTCTGCAGAGGCACCGTTACTCCGTGCGGAGCTTAGCCCCGCCAGAGACGATTGTGATTGGTTTAAAGAAATGCCAATAACATCAAATAGTTTTTATTTGTTGTTTTAGAAAACCTGATTTTTTTATGACTGGCTTGTTGTGTGCTGTGTTGTGTGCTCTATAAATAAAGATTATTCTTATTATTCTTATTATTATTATTATTATTAACCAGAGCAATGCAAGACTATGAAGATACAAACTACATCTGATTGTTTGCATTGATTCATTTTAGTTTGAGAGTTTTAGTTTACTTTTTTCCGCCGTCAAACTAGCAAAAGTGGATTTGGACACACCCTAAACGCACCTGCGCCAGGCGCTTCACGGCGTGCGCTTAGGTCATTAAAATAGGGCCCTATATCTGTTTTATTATTTTTATTTTTATGTTCACACAATTTAACTCTATGCAAATTATTTAAAGGTCCAGTGTGTAACGTGTTTAGTTATTCATTATCAAAATCTGTGTTGCCCGTTCATAAACTTTTTTATGAATAGTTACCTCCACCATCAATTCCAAGTCTTCCTTTTGGCTTTAATTTGACATTTTCATTCACATGAACTGGGGTAGACGCTCCATATTCATGTGCCATCTTGAAATACGTTAGCCGGTAAGGGACATACAGGACATACTGCTCCACCTTTTGCGTTTTCGCTGTCACATGATAAACTCACAGCTGCTGCTAATGCTGCTAACGGGTATCGTTGTTTACCGGTCCCCGGCAAGTTTGAAGAAGGAAACATGGAGGACCACACGTATTCAAAATCCAAATTTCAGGAATAGGAGTCTTGCTCTTCGCCCAGAAAAAGAAAAAGGATTTGAAAAGAGCAAGAGACCAGCTTTTTGAAGCGTGAAGGCTACTGTAGCTGTAATACGTACTTTGAAGTGCGTGGCGTGAGAAAGTTGATTGATATATGATCTCAACGCTAGATGGGAGAAATTCCCACACATTGGCCCTTTAATCAAGACAATTTGATGTGTGAAAATTGTGTTCTTCTAATTGGTCATTTACAATTTAAAGTCAGTACGAGTTTGTTAAATTATACTTCAATGAATAATTATTTCTTTTGGCTTTGATTGACAGATACACCTTAACAATTCTACGGAGGATACTTTTACTTTTACCCAGAATAAATATTAAAGGATGAACTCTTACAGTGCATTAGAAAAAGAGAAGAGGTGAAAGAGAAGAGAGAGAGAAAAAATCTTATTTAAAAGGACAAATAGACAGTGAAATAGAATATCTTAAATGTAAATGCTCAAATTAAAAGCTGAAGTTGGAATCTCGTTTACAGTTGAGATTAGTTTTTTTAAGTTCAAAATATTTTTTGAACTTAGAATTTGAAAGTAGGTGACATATTGCATCTTTGTTCTTCAGTTGTTTACAATATATTTTTACAGTTATTAGAGACCGTCGTTCCCCGGAAAACGCTCCCAGAAGTCTGTTGCTCAAGCAGCAAAATACAACCTATATTTAGGTGGCGCCCTCTAGTGGCCGTGGTGGTTGACAGGAGCAAAACAGGACTTTCACCCGGAGTTTGAGTCCCGTATGAAACGTTTGTAACCGTTAGGAAGTGAAATAGTAGTAGTAGTTTTGGTGTAAAACATAACCAAAAAGATTGTGACATGTTCAGCGACACCTGCGTTACCTTCGGAAAGTAAAGTAACGTCTAATTTTAACCCAAAAACCATGATCTTTTTCTAAACTTAATAGTTTTGGGGCCTAAACATCACCAAACTGCAAACATTCACACATTTAAACACGTGTTTAAAATCCCGACTTTTACGTTCAAAACTGCGACCGTTACATTCTCTGGTTTAGATATTAGGTCGTATTTCTGCCACCGCTAGGGACGCAATGTTGTCTTCGGGTCAAATTGACCCATTTTCAAAAAGTTTCTAGATCAGAAAGTTGGATTTCTTTCAACCAAACTGTCAAAAAAGGTAACGTGGATGGTTCCATTCAACAGTCTTCACAAGTAAGATAAATGATCAGTTCACTACTTTCTTTGAATTTGGGGGTTTTATTCAATTTTGTTAGCCTGGTTGACACCAGACCCCCAGCTCATTTCCAAAGGGGCGTCACCAACGGACGCCACTCAAATGCCTCTAGGTGCAATCGTCATTGTCTAAAGCCCACCTCAACGGTTGTGATTGGTGCCTCGATTTGGAAAAATTGGAAATGAGCTTGTCAGATTCTTCGAGCTGCCAGATGCAGATTTGGCCAGACTGACTTGCAGAGCAAATCTCAAATTTGCCAGAAGTTCGTCAGGGTTTTCCCAGGCTACAATTTTGTGGCCTTTGAAAATACAAATGTGATAAAAGAATATTGAAAAAAGTGACAAAAATGTTGGAAAAAGCTTGAATAACACAGAAAAAAAATAAAGTCAAATAAAATGCAGAAAAAATTGACAAAAACATCGGAAAAAGTGACCAAAAACTTGAAAAAAAAGACGACAAAAATGTCGTAAAAGCTTCAAAAACATCAAGAAAAGCGACAAAAGTGTCGAAAAAGACGACCAAAATGTTGACATTTTTGGGGATTTTTTTGTTTTAAATGTTGACCCAGAAAAAACTAAAGTTGCATGGCTGATGGTAAGTCAACACAAGTGATACTGAAGGCAGCTGCTAAATGCTGGGAGTACAAGCCTCAATGTGTCTGTGACGTATACAGACGACGGCGCTCCGTTCTTCACAGAGTCTTTGTAACAAACAGGGAAGAGGAAAAAGAAGAGGAGCAACAAGTGGAAAAGTGTCTCACACGCTGAGGCTTCGGACTTGGAGCAGCAGCTGCAGGAGCAGCAGGAGCAGCAGCAGTAGTTTGACGTTTTCCATCTGAAGATGTTCACGTTCATCATCTTCTGTCACGTTTGTTTCCTGAACACCGCTCTGATCCGCTGCAGTGGATACTCCACAGCTACAGGTCAGTGTCTGATCCATTTATCAGCATTTTAAAAATCAACTTTAGTTTTGTATTTGCTTTTGGACTCATGTTACAAAAGTGTATTTACAATATCATCATTACTCAATCTTTCAATAACAGTCATTTTGTTATATTTTTTATTGAGTTGCTTGCTGTGCATCTTATGGAAATACTGCATGTTGGCTCATTTTCATGTCTAAGTGAAAGACAAGTTACATCTCACACCTTAAATACTATAGAAAAGATGTATATATTTTTTAAACTTACAAAAGTAAATTCTTGGGAAAAACTTTGGGACTTTGTCTAACAGTCGTAAAAATAAGGGATTTTATACTGTATGATTGTGAGAATAAACCACAAACACTGAGGAAAAGCACCTCAAACAACAAAAAAGATCAATTTTTGAGCCCTTTTTACATTCATAATGGAGCATGAACTGTCAGCTAGTAATAAGAAGTGAAAATAATCAACTAAATTTGAATAACTATGATTCCAGTGACTACTTAAAACTCTATCAAAAAGAAAACAAGTATTAGCCCTCACATCATCTTAGTTGTATTGTTATTATTAGACTTAATTCTTTCATAAAGACATTCCTTCACATTTCAAAATGAGTCATTTCTAAAATTTTTCTCGTAATAACCAACCCGTTCTCACTCCGAACTCGTAAAATAAGGACGCTCGGGCAGCAGCTCTCAGCGTCAGATACGACAAGTTTAGATGTGACGCTAAAGAAGACTTTTAGCGCCAATAACAACGCCAAAGGCTACCTGACCAAGCGTCCGTATGTTACACGACGGGAGTGAGAATGTGTTGTTATAACATTCACACTAGCAGTCATTGTTCTGAACGTTTGTTTCCTGCTTTGTCATTTGAGGCTGACTGGATGACATGACACGAGCGTGCTTCCATGAGATAAAACAGGAAGCAAGGCTAAAAACTGACCATGAGCAGGATGTGAGTGACACAGCTCCGCATCCAAAACAGCAGCTGGGAAATCTAGCGGACGGAATATTTCCGTTTGATGATGTGGTGCCGTCAAAAAGAAATTCAGTCATGTCTTTAAAGGGTAACTACCGTTTTTTTTTTTTTTCAACCTGGACCCTATGTTCCTGTGTCTAAGTGACTGATGGGAACAACAATCTTTGACATTGGTCCAGTATTAAACGAGATCGCTGAAGTCAGCAGCGGCGAAAACAAGCTACAATGTAAGTTAATAGCAATTGTCCAGCTTGTATTTACCTTCACAAAAGTGCTCATTTTACCACCAACAGACTCAGATTAATATTCTAAGTGTCTGACAACATTATGGAAAGGATTTCTAAGGAGGTCGACCTTTCTGTTAAAGAGTAAGATCCTTTTTTTAATCTGAAACATCCACAAAATTGCGTTCACTAAACCCACCAGACTCCATGTAAATAAACAGTAATTTTAGCGTCGTAAAATACACTTTATTCAAAGTGGACAGAAACTAAATAAAACTATGAAAAGCAGTTTTGGGTTGTCTTTCCACTTTACCAACCATCACAACTCTGGTTTTGGTTGAAATAAACATAGTTTACATGTTAAAATATGTTGGCTCTATACACGCTAAAAGTATTAGCAAACGGCTAGAGACATCGTTGTTTATGGTTGCTCTGGCGCCACGCCAAGCTAAACGCTAGCGGTAGAAAGAGGGAAAGTTGTTGATTTTCAACCCTTCTGAAGCAAGTCATCCAACGGGAGTTTTACCGGCAGATAAACGCAGACCTCCGGGGTACTGGAGACATTCATCTGCATGTACGGCAGAACAGAAAATCAGCAAACTTTCCCTCAAGTTACCAGCTAACGCTAGCGGTAGCTAGCTAGCTTGGTTACATTTTTTCAAAACAAATATAGTTGTAGTCTTGCAATGTGTGACCCTGCAAGATCCCCAGTCACAGTCTTTACATATGATGACAGTCTCTAACGTAAAATGTGAGATCGTGTCAGATTTTAGTCTTTTTAAAGTCTGTTTAAAGTCTTCTCGTGTACGGTAGGCATTATTTGGACGTTTTTTTTCGGGGGAGGACAGTCTCTAACAGGGTACTGCGAAGAGTTGAACTGGTTTAAAAACAACACCAGGTAAATAAAAGTACTAAAACAGAATGAGAAAAGCTCTCAGGGAGTTTCCAATCTATTTCTGTCCTTCAGCAGTGATCCGGTTTTCAGTCCCGGAGGAACACCACGTCTGCCTGCAGTGTGGCGGGTCCGACAGCTCCGATGTGGTCTGGACTCATCGGGACAGGAAGGTGGTGACTCGACGTGGCAGTGACGAGGCCAACGATGACCGCCAACGCTACATCCTGCAGTCCGGCGGTGACCTCTGCATCCGGCAGCTCGAAGAATCTGATAGCGGGAAGTTCCGCTGTAACCAGCGGCTGGTGGCCGAGCTGCAGGTGCTAACAGGTAAGGGGAGACCGGTAGCCTGGCGTCGTCATACTCAGATTCTAGTCAGAATATGAGTCTGATACTGCTCCATAGAGCTCAACAGTGACCGCCCACTTTTTTTCGGCTCTGTCTCCAGAAGTATTTTTTCCCATTCAATTGTGTCATTGACGTTTCAAAAATTGCTTAAATATAGAGTTTTAAGTCTAGAACCAAGCCAACCAGCTACGAGATGAAAAGTGAGCATAACACATTTGATTCGGCGCATTGAAAACGGCAAAAAAAGCAAGACCTTTAAATGGACTTGGAAAAGAAAGACATACCAAGGCGTGCCTCTCAACCCACACACACACACAAATGTTATTAAAAAGTCATTTAAATGTTGAATGAAGTCAAGTTTTTGTTATAATCCTAATTTCATGATGTTACATTTCACCCCAGTGTATGGTCCAATTTACCTGGACTGTGGGGTGAATTGTAACATTTTTTGACAGTTTGAGACTAAACCATGCATTTTCTATTTGGGTTGCAGAGATAACAGCTACACCAGTTATAATAGCAGACATATGTAACTAAACTGCAAGCTTAACAGGTATAAATTCTCATTTGTGCCACTTTCAGTCAAATTAATGGATAATAAGAGATAAGATGTGTGTGTGTGTGTGTGTGTGTGTGTGTGTGTGTGTGTGTGTGTGTGTGTGTGTGTGTGTGTGTGTGTGTGTGTGTGTATTGGCTGCAGTGATGTATGTGTGACTAATACTACTAAATAATATTTGTGGTACTTACCATTATGGTTATAGGATGTGCAATGCCTGATGTTATGTTGATATGTTTCTATGTAGGTTAACTGTATGTTTATTGTGTGTTTATGCGCGATGTGTCGTCATTTCGTTTCTCTCGAATGCCCAAGATGAATTTCTCTTATAGGAGACAATAAAGGCTTTTCTTATCTTACCTCTTAACTAGTTTATATCACATTTTGAGCGCGCTGGTTTAAAAGAGCTCCAAGATACAGACAGAAATGTCAAATACGTTACCTATGCTGGAAGTGGAGCTAGGAGTGGTGCATTTTGGAAACGAGGGATTTATCGAACAGTTGGACTGATTGTTTGAGAGACTATAATCAAAGATCCTCTATACTACTAAAGACAGTAGCGCCAGTGGTGTGAAACGGTACACACTTCCTGTCTCCTAAAGGGACGTGGCCTCGTTTGAAAGTGTGGTGAAGGTCATGTGGATGGATGAAAAAGTTATATTTGTGTAATTTATTAATATTCTCTTTTGCTTACGTTAGATATTAACACAGCTAAAATACCTATTTAGTATCAAAGAGATTAGTTTTGTTAGGGCGTTCAAGAACGTTAGCTGACGTTAGCTTCTCTGTGTGGCCAGATCTTGCGAGAGTTTGGTCCTGAGAAAGAAACACGTCTCAAACCAAGTTCATTTTCTCCTTTTATTATTATTATTATTATTATTATTATTATTATTATTATTATAATAAGTTATTTACCTGAACAATCTGCCATGCAGTGTGCAGCTGCTGATGCGGTCAAACTTCCTCCACCTGCCAAAATAAAAGAGGTCTTCTTGTTGGTTGTTTTGTAAAGATGCAAAAAAATCTAAATGCATTGTTGCGTATGAAGATATAAATTACAGGGGGGCGTGCCTGTGTTCCCACAGCTCTATGTTCCCACATTTCTAAGATGTTTTTCAAAATTAGGCCCTATGTTCCCACAGTTCCTTTTTCATGAATTTCTATCAGATTTTTATCCCACTTTCTCCCAATTTGGTAGCCAATTACACCCAACCTATTATCCAGTAGCAATGGACTACAGACGGAATGTAACCCTAATCCTAACCCGAACATAGGGCCTAATTTTAAGAAAAACCTTAAAAATGTGGGAACATAGGGCCTAATTTTCAATTTTCACATAGGGCTGACCGCAAATACAGTCTGTCAGCAATGTCCCCAATCTCACTGAGACTGATGTGAAATTCACTTCTCCACTTTAAAGCAAAAATAACACAGTGGAGAAGTGAATGTCACATTGGTCTCAATCAAAATAAAAATAGGAAGTTGTCTGTCTGTCTTTTTTTTATAAAAAGGAACATTTCCGATCTCTCACCATTTGTTGGCTAAAGCAAAAAAATCCATCCTGTACATGTTTGTCATCATAGACGGGGGCATCTTTCTTCACTTCCTGTTGAAAAAGACACAATATTAGTACAACATGAATGATCACTGGTTATCTCATTTGGGAGTTTTTACATATAGTTCTCCTTTAAAAGAACCAAACTCAAAATAACTCAGACCTGCAGTATTAGTCAGCATTTCGTGTGCCTATGTGAAGATTTCGAGAGCTGAAGGGAACCAGTCCTCTTCCTAGTTTCTTCTTTTCACTTTGAACAAAAAAATAACAATAAAATAAAATATAAAAATACTAGTGCGTTACAACCATATACTGTAAATAAAGATCTTTATATACAGTTTATGGTTGCAACATACAAAAGGAAAAACAATATCTATTAAGTGTTATAAACAATATGTTCCATATGTTTAGGAGCGGGGCGAAGCCGGAGCTTGTTATAGAAATACTGCAGGTGAAATCCTGTCAGTTGTGTAAAGTACCAATGGCATATACCCATAATTCCTCTGTGTGTCTGCCAAGGGCGTAACTTTGGGTTCAACATTGGGAGGGTTGAGATGTCTACTTTTGAGCGTTAAACACTTCATTCTCTGCATTCTAGTGAATTTTTCTGCAACAATTGAATGTGCAAATGTCTTTATTTATGTAAAGGAAATTATATAGGGCCCTATTTTATCGATCTAAGCGCACGGCGTGAAGTGCCTGGTGCAGGTGCGTTTAGGGCGTGTACGAATCCACTTTTGCTAGTTTGACGGCGGAAAAAAGGGTCTGTGCGCCGGGCGCATGGTTCTAAAGGGTTGTACTTAGTGTCTTCATTAATTCAGAGGTGTGTTCTGGGCGTAACATGCAATCAACCAATCAGAGATCATCTCCCATTCCCTTTAAAAGCCAGGCGCGTTTGGACCTCGGCGCATTACTATTATGATGGCAGATTTGTTAAGCAGGACGGAGAGATTTTCAGGAGAAGAAACCGATCTGCTCGTGCGTGAAGTGAAAGTGCGACCAGATCATAATACTATTTCACATGGTACTAGATTTACTTTTAATCTTTTGCATGTGTGTGTGCTGCTGTGCATCCCTGTGTGTGTAACAAGCATAGTGTGTGCACGCTGTGCACGAACCTAGGCGCATTTTACTAATGCTCTGTTAAAATAACAATGAAATGCTGCGTTGTTGACTTTAGACCAGGTTTTTGGTGGTCACTTCCCACTGCCTCAAGATAGCAATACGCCCAGAATGCACCTGAACACACCTCCCTGTAAGACCAGCACGCCCAGAATGCACCTGAACACACCTCCCTGTAAGACCAGCACGCCCAGAATGCACCTGAACACACCTCCCTGTAAGACCAGCACGCCCAGAATGCACCTGAACACACCTCCCTGTAAGACCAGCACGCCCAGAATGCACCTGAACACACCTCCCTGTAAGACCAGCACGCCCAGAATGCACCTGAACACACCTCCCTGTAAGACCAGCACGCCCATGGGTGCACAGATGGGCGCAGCTGCATTTGCTATTTAAACCACGCGGACGCTGGACGGGAAATTGACAACTGCGTCGGTCTTAAACTAGCAAAGACACTTGCGTCAGGCTTTGCGCTGCGCTGGGTGCAAGATAGGGCCCATAAGGTTTTTGGGGTGGGTTGCAGTAGCCAGTTTTGATTATTTGGGGGGGTTGTAAATTACGCCTCTTTGTGTCTGCTCCCTCAGGCCTTGACTTCGCTGTGTCTGCAGGCCGGACGCTGCTGCTCCCCTGCAGCGACTCCTCCAGAACCATGAAGAAGTGGTCCCACCAGAGGGAAGGAGCGCGCCGGTGGGTGCCCGTCCTCACCCGGTTCAAAAACGGCACAGTGAGATCAGAGAGGACGCGGCACAGCCTCAGGAACGATGCCCTGCAGATCGAGGACCTTCAGATCGAGAACCTGCAGCCGGAGGACGCAGGAGGGTATAAGTGCAACGGAGAGCTGCTGGCCAAACTCACCGTCCTGGCAGGTTAGTTCGCTTAGCTGGAATTTAATTACTTGATTTGATGTAAATGTTCCTAAAAAAGTTAATTTACAAAATCTATTCTAGAAAAACGCCCCAATATGTCGTTTTTTCATCAGCAATTCCGACCTGTGTTTACGTTTCTAGTGGTGGCGCCCTCTAGTGGCCGTAGTAGTAATGAAGGGAGCAAAGCAGGAAGTAAGGTGACAAAGTATAAGAGAGCCAAATTTCTGCATAAGGAGGCAGTTTGGGGTGGTGGATGGATCAAACAAAACTTTCACCCAGGAGAGGGGGTTCATGTCCCGTATAAATAAAAGTAAACAGCATTTTCTTTTTTAAAGCAACACCAAAGATTCTTTTGTACCTTAAAGTCTGATGCTGCTCCATTGGGCTGTGATTATGGGGCGTGTTTCAACCCAACCAGGAAAGAAAATGCCTCACGATTTCTAAGATTTATTTTTTTTCACTGAAAATTAGGCCCTGTGTTCCCACAAGTTATTTTGGGGCTATTTGGTTGTTAAGAAACCCATATTTCTGATATAAAAAACGGGTCAAATTTGACCCAATGACAACACAAGGGATAAAGGAATACATTAAGCACGTTGTTGTGTTTTGCGTCAGCTTTGAGACGAACAACACATTGTGATGGCACAAATTAAAAATAATAATGTCTTTTCTGACAAATCAGTGCAGCCGGAGTCGACCAGCATCGAGCAAACCACCAGTACGATCACAACAGCTGCTGTCACAGGTAGGATGTTCTAAATACCAAATCAGAGACTCATTTTAGGGTTAGGGTTAGGGTTAACCCTAACCCAGCTCATTTAGTTCCTCTGCTAAGTTTGAATTCATTCATCCGTGATCTATACCCAGTGGTGGTTCTAGGGGGGGAGGGGTGCAAGGGTGGCAAGTGCCCCCCGTAATATTAAGCCTTGACCCCCCTAACTGTAGCAAAAATGTCCATACATTTTTAACCCCACCTTTATCCCCAAAGAGGGGATATTATTCATGTGTAGTGATAAATAAAACGTAGGTTAACACTGAATGAGTGTTCTTGGGTTTATTGTTATATGTGTATCGTTTGTCTTTTGTAGAAGAAAACCTATGGAGGGTTGGTGGCAGTGGTGTAATCTAATGTATTGTAGTGGTTATACTGCGTATAGGTCAACCCGGTCTCACGCCAGTTCGTGAAATGGTCATGTTATTTTGATTTATTGATTTGTGTACAGGTCACGATTTTCTCGTTTATTTCGTGTACAGGTCACGATTTTCGAACGTGACCATTTCACAAACTGCCATGACACTGGGCTGCTCTGGGGGACGCAACAACGGGGCAATTCAACGCCACACGCTGGCCACAACAACGGGACGGACTGCCACACGCGGGATGCGATACCAGGGCGCAAGGACACGATCCGCGGTCTCTGTGGCACGCAACAACGGGGACATGAAACGCCACACGTCGGCCACAACAACGGGACGGTTGTGGTTAGGAAGAGAAGAACGGGGAAAGGAACTGCAGCACACGAGACACGATCCCCGATTTTCGCCTTATCAATACTACTCTCTACTGTAATCGTTCTGTGATCATGAAATATGCTTCCCATTGACATACATTACTTAAAAATTCGTGCTCACCACATGAAAAAAAACGACATTAACGTGTTCAGTACACATATCAATAGATTTAATAACGTGACCATTTCACAAACTGCCATGAGACTGGGCTGGTGTATACCTGCGTCCGTAGCGAAATGTCCGTAGAAATACGGGCTAATGTGAAGGAATTTTCGGTAATGATTTGCCCCAGTTGTTTTTTCATATTTAGATTTTTTGGATTAACAGAAATGTCCATTTAAAAAGGTACAGAGGATTTTTTCGTAAATCTACAGAATTTTCTGTTGCTGGTAATTTTCTGCCATGACATTCTGTTTTTCCACGGATTTTTTTTTCCTCACAGTGCAGCCTGACCCCTCCATTTGAAATGGTCCAGAACCGCCACTGTCTATACCTGACATTATTTTGATAAAATGGGTATTGATTGCTAAACTAATCTTCCTGCTGTCTTCATCAGATGTGGTTGAAACAAAGACGAAGGAGTGGAAGAAGAGACCTGAGAATGGTGAGTCAGCACCGTCACCCCTCTCATACAGAAAGTTTACAGAAGTTTGAATGTTTTGCTGAGCAGATGTTGTGTCTGTGGTCTCACAGCGCTGCTGATGGTTGCTGTCGTCGGGTTGGCGGTAATGATTCTCCTAATGGCCGCCGTCTGTGTTTTACTGACCGGCATGAAGTGCAGGAGGAAGAAGAAACGCAGATGTGCGGGTATCTGAAGATACAGACAGAAAGTGTTTCACAATGCTTTACCCTTGGTATAGTCTTGCATTGCCAGCTCTATCTCCACAGCGCTGTGGAGTAGAACTGTCAGTCTTCCTCTATAATACCATTCAAATTTAATTTGTTAATTTTTTTAATATTTGAATAATATTCAAATATTTAATGCTCAAATGCAGCCTGTTAAATATGTACTACACTACTCCGGCTTATGCATTGTCAATGCCACTATAAGCATGTGGTTGTTGTTACACGTTCTGTCCACCAGAGGGACTTCCAACATCAGCCTGGCCTTGAAGGGGATCTACATCACGGCGTATTGTATTTCCGGCACAAAGAGTAAAGTAACAACAGTGTTAGCCACGATGCTAACGGCATTGATAACTAAGCCAAACAGTGCTCCCGCTACTATTTTAGTGATTTATAAGCAACCTGTTTCTTGCAGACTGTTACGTTACTGAGAATACAGCTATTAGAAGGTAATATATGAAGTCGAAGCTAACATTAACTTCAGCTGTCTCCATGAAGCTCCCAGCTAAGCGCCTATAACTCGCGATGCAGTTAAGAAACCAGAACGAGCTAACTATTGATAACATAAGCACTTTGGCTCGGTGGATGTCGATTTTAAAGTAATGTTAAAACTATTTCCCACCCTTCTTCCGATTTTTAGCCGCAGCCTGTCACTCCCCCTTGTACTAACTTTACTCGGTAAGTAACGTTAGCTCACAATGCCTTGTGTAACTTATTGTTCAGCAGACGTGACATGAGAACACGGAGATTAGCTAACGTTAGCCAACCTATTTATAAGAAAGTAATTTCTGCATGCGATTAGTATTGATTTTTTTACTATTCAATCTTTCGGAATTCGTTCCAACAGCCCTACTGTGGAGTAAGTTCTGGCTACACCACAAATGCATTCTGGGATAGGTAAAAAAAATGCTCTGGGTCGTTTTGCATGTCTTTCATTGTCTTGTGTTTGTCTGCAGCCCAGCGGCATGAAGACACGGAGCTGCAGCCGTGGAATACGTCCAACACACAAATTGGTAACAACATCCACCCTTTGAACCGTACGAAACGTATTCATCCTCATATCAGTTTTCACCGTACATACCGTACACACCTGTGTCTCTGCAGAGCGTGAGGTTTCCGAGAGTCCGTCCCTGCCGGAGGAGACTATCCATTATGCCTCTCTAGGCCGACAGAACTGGAGGGAGAGACCCAGCAGGCCTCCACCGGACCAGAACCACCACGACGTCATCTACTCTTCGGTCATCACCAGACCGGCAACCAAACAGAAATGCTTTCTGCTGCATCCTGTCGCAGCCCTCTGACAGTCAGGAGTGCAACGTAATGTTAAATATGAAACCATGAGAGGCTGTTTTTCATCTTAACCTACATGTTAATGCACTTACCTATAGTACTGTATGTATCCCAATGTGATTAAAACACTGATTTATGTACCGTGTATACCTATTTTAACATAACCCAATTGTCCCTTTAAGTGAAATTTCCCTCGCAACAGCTATTAAAAACACACCAGTACATGAACACATACAATAGGTTCTTATAAAATAGGTAATTGTCCGAGCTTTTAGGATATACGCTTACTTGCTTTCTTGCTAAGAGTTAGATGACAAGATTGATACCAGACCTGAGCCGTTTTCTCAGATGAAATCCGTACAATGTCCGGAGTTTCCATGAGGAACCAATCCGAGTACCAGTCAGAATGGCTGCCGAGGAGGAGGTATTCATCTTCCCAAAAACGCAACGAAATGTATGCTACCTGATGGTGTCATCAACAAACTCTAAGATGATAAGGGTGGGGGTGATGTTACTGTCATGCTGTGGATGTGAAATATTAACTTCAGCCACATATCGTTAGCAATACTTTGTTAGCATAATTTGTCCCCACAGCCCTATGTTCCCACATTTCTAAGATTTATTTCTCCAAAATTAGGCCCTATGTTCGCCCCTAACACACCCTAACCCTAACCCTTGAAAGGAAATGTAGGAACACAAGACCTAATTTTGAAAATGTCCTAGAAATGTGGGAACATAGGGCTGTGGGAAGAAAGTATCTTTTGCACACTAGAAGTGTTCAGGATATTAGCTTACTTGCTTTCTTGCTAACAGTTAGAGGACAAGATTAATATAGGAGCTAATCCTAAATAAACAAACAAACAAATACCAGACCTGAGCCGTTTTCTGTTTCTGCCAATTCTGTTTCACACATGTAGCACACAACAGGAGATTGTCCGTGTCAGACCCGTTTTAGTCTCGCATTGCCAGCTCTATCTCCACAGCGCTGTGGAGTAAGGTCCGGCTACACCGCAGATGCATTCTGGGATAGGAGGAAAAAAACACTCTGGGGCGGAGAAACTTTCTCGTTAGCACCAGATACTTTTTTCGTGAGCACACGAAAGTTTATAAGGTTACTATAACCCAGAGTTTCTGCAGGTTCCACCAAGTAAAATTTAAGACTTTTTTTTTCAACTTTTTAAGTCCATAATGAATGATATTTAAGACCTTTATCACAACATCAACTAAGGCCTAAATTCATTTCTTTTCAAGTTTTATGTCTGTGGTACAATCCGAAAGAGACTCGCTCCAATCACACGAAAGCTGAAAGCCTAGAACACAATACTTGAGCGAATTTAAGACCTTTTAAGGCCTAAAATTTGGATTTTGAAATTTTAGACTTTTTAAGAATTCTTAAGACCCAGCGGAAACCCTGTAACTGATTTTATGCTGTCAATGTGAAATATTAACTTCAGCCACATAACGTTAGTAGTACTTTGTTAGCATCATTTTGCCAGCCTCGGATTGGTTTCTCGTGAGCACGAGATGCTTTCGTGTGCGTCTCCTGCTTACGTAAAAGTTACTTGTGCGCACTAGAAAGTATCTCGTGTATACGAGAAGTACGATAAAAAATAAATAATTCCCTATGTCTCTTTAGGGGCTCAGTACATAAAGGACGGGTTGTAGAAATTAAACAAGACCGGAGCTTTTCTTATCACAATGTATTTATTAAAAATAAAAAATAAAAAAGTGATATATTTTCTGTTTATTTTTATTTATTTATACTTATTTTATTGATACTTTTTTATTGATCCCCAGTGGGGTAATTACAATTGTTGACAGATATAAGCTACAGACACACAAATCACAATGGATGCTACATATTACTCCGATATACATGGTTTGTACAAATAAACTTTCTATCATTATATGTATCTAAAGTGGTACAGTGACATTTTACCATTCTTCTGTTGTGTTTACATGTATGTAAATTACGTTAAAGCTACATTGTGTAAGAATTTCTCCCATCTAGCAGTGAAATTGTATATGACAACCAGCTGATTATTACTTTCTAGCCCTCCCATTCCGAGCGCGTTTTAACTCCTACGGTGACCGTATTCAGGCTTCAAAATTAACTTTTTCGTCCACCAGCCAAATGGCTAGTGAATGTTCAAATATTACCAGCCACTCAATAGATTACCATCAGGTTTTTTGGCTGGTGAGTGAGGCAAATCTACCAGCCACTTGCATTTTTCACCAGCATTTGGCTGGTGAACGGTGCTAATTTTGAACCCTGACCGTATTATTCCAAAAAGTACGACTTCGTCCGTGAGTGTTCCTTCCAGTGTAATAATAGTTTTACGTTTTCGTTATTTTGGAACCATTTCATTGCTAACATCAGCTATCAGGTTCCCAAATGAATGCAAGCTAATGTTAGTAAAGTATCAGCGTGATCCTCCATCTTCAACAGATCGGATCGAGTAATCTCCCCCTGGCATTCGTCACGGAGCCACTAAGTGTAAAAGCGCGAAAGTCGGCGGTATGTCCCTCTTTGGCTAATGTATTTTAAAGATGGAGGCGCAATATGGCTGAATACATACGAGCGACTCGCTCGTATGTCAGATTCTACGCTTACGAGAATACTTTGATTAGTTGGTGGAAGTAATTACACATGAATGAACACATATTTGTGAAAGAACAAATGTTTTTTTTGCTAAGACTCAACTCAATACATTACACAATATAGCTTTAAGGAGGTGAAAGATAGACGCTGTGAAAGTGAAGGCAAAGTAGAGCTTAATTTGTACACATTTCACACAGTCTATTGCATTTTAATGTGAAAAGCTTATCAGTGAAATAGCTTAAAATATCGCAGTTTAAAGAAAACTTACACTTACAGAGAGGACAGTTTTGTTTCTCCAGCATATTTGGGGTAAAATAGTTCCTGAAATTAGCTTTAGAGACATTTATAGAAACTTGTATTTAAAAAAAAGTAAGTATCCACTTGTTTAAAGAGCAGAAACTGTAAATTTTTTTTTAAAAAAAGTAATTGTTTAAAAAAATACGTTTATAAAATCTAAACTGAATCATATTTGAAAGAATTTTTTTTCTTCTGTTAAAAACACAAATAACAACAGAATCGTTTTATCTGTTCCCATGTGAACCGTTTGGGTTCTTGCGACTGGTCACTGCCGAGTACGTGACGTCCTCTTCGACCAATCCTGTCCCTCCTCGGCCCGAGGGGCGGGGCTTGCCTGCATGCTTCAGACTGGAATAGTGCAAAGACACTTCCTGTAGAGACAAGACACTAGTTAACCTCCACATTCACACAGGACAACTTTCATTCATATTAGATCCATTATTTAAGATCAATAAACGTATCTATATTTTTTTAAATTTTTGAAGCAGGACCATCAGTATTTGGATCAAGTAGCTTGTGAAAAATCTGGGGCACGTTCAAGTTTACAACAGTGTGCAATGTTTTGCTACGGTTTCCGGGTTGAACGAAAAATGGAGGAAAAGAAGAAGGAAATAAACAAAGCATGAAAGGACGAGAGGAAGAAAGACAGGAAGAAGGAAATAAACAAAGCATAAAAGGACGAGAGGAAGAAAGACAGGAAGAAGGCAATAAATAAGCAAGGAAATAAAGAAGGACTGAAAGGACAGAAGGATCTACAGACCTCGGTGACGCTCTGACTCGTGTTGCTTTTCATTGGATTACAGCAACAAACAGCTGGTTTCCCTGGAGACAGAGGGGGGGGAGGGGGGTTAAGCATGAGGTGGAAAGATTACACCGGCCAAACAGCTGATCTGCAGTTTGGATCTGGTTTAGTATTCAACAGCAGTTCATTGGCTCTGAATGTATCAAATATGAGACGTGGCCGGGTTGGCTCAGTGGTAGAGCAGGCGCACATATACATAGAGATTTATGCCTCGACGCAGACGTCCAGGGTTCGAATCCGACCTGTGACGATTTCCTGCATGTCTTCCCCCTCTCTCTCTCTCCCCTTTCTCACCTAGCTGTCCTGTCAAAAATGAAAGGTGGAAAAGCCCAAAATATAATCTTAAAAAAAAAAATTCTGAAATATGAGGAACATTCTGAAACCATTCTTCTATTCCTCTCTTCTCCCATCCTTTCATTCCTTGTTTATTTCCTTCTTTTCCTCCTTCCTTCAGTCCTTTCATTCCTTGTTTATTTCCTTCTTTTCCTCCTTCCTTCATTCCTTTTTTCCTTGTTTATTTCCTTCTTCCTGTCCTTCCTTCTTTCCTTTTATTCCTTGCTTAGAACCTTCTTTTCCTCCTTCCTTTCATCATTTGATTCCTCTTCCATTTCCTTCCTTTCCTCCTTCCTTCAGTCCTTTCTTTCCTTGTTTACTTCCTTCTTCTTTTCCTCCTTCCTTTCGTCCTTTCATTCCTTTTCTATTTCCTTCCTTTTCTCCTTCCTTCAGTCCTTTCTTTCCTTGTTTACTTCCTTCTTCTTTTCCTCCTTCCTTCAGTCCTTTCTTTCCTTGTTTACTTCCTTCTTCTTTTCCTCCTTCGTTCCGTCCTTTCAATCCTTGTTTATTTCCTTCTTCTTTTCCTCCTTCCTTCAGTCCTTTCATTCCTTGTTTCTTTCCTTCTTTTCCTCCTTCGTTCTGTCCTTTCAATCCTTGTTTATTTCCTTCTTGTTTTCCTTTCTTTATTACTTCCTTCTTCTTTTCCTCCTTCCTTCAGTCCTTTCATTCCTTGTTTACTTCCGTCTTCTTTTCCTCCTTCCTTCAGTCCTTTCTTTCCTTGTTTACTTCAGTCTTCTTTTTCTCCTTCCTTCAGTCCTTTCTTTCCTTGTTTATTTCATTCTTGTTTTCCTTTCTTTATTACTTCCTTCTTCTTTTCCTCCTTCCTTCAGTCCTTTCATTCCTTGTTTACTTCAGTCTTCTTTTTCTCCTTCCTTCAGTCCTTTCTTTCCTTGTTTATTTCATTCTTCCTGTCCTTTCTGTCCTTTTCATTCCTTGTATGTTTCCTTCTTTTCCTCTTTTCTTCCTCTCCTTTCATTCCTTATCTATGAGTAATATGTGCATGACTAAGCTGCGCCCTCAGAGCAGAGCCGGCTGTGACTCACTCTCAGCTACTGAAAGTGAAAGAATGAAAGTGAAACTTGGGCGAGTTGTTTGTGTCGACGCAGCAGACAAAGTGACTTCCACCTCTTCATGTTCTACCTTTTCTTCAAGACAACAACAGCTCGAACTCTTAAGAAAAGAGCAGTTACTTGACGTAGTAGTACACATTGTCGTTTCCAGCCTTCCTGTTCCTGTCAGCAGCCATGCCAGACAGTCAGCTGTGTCTGGAGGCCTTGTCGGCTCTCTCCGGCTGTAACGTCGAGTCAACCGCCGGGGCCTCCCAGCTCACCCCGCAGGACTTTGTCAATATTGTGGCCCTCAAGGAGTTTTACAAGCAGGAGGGGTTCAAACAGCTGGAGTACCCGAGTCTGGGGACTTTGTCCCTGCAGGACGTGGACGAGGAGGAATTGTACAGCTCCCCGCCGGCTCTGGCTGAAGGCCCGTCCACCGCCGGGCCGCAGCCCAGCCTCAGGACCACGGTGAAGATCAACCCGCAGGACTTCTTCCATCCGCAGTACGACTACGACTTCACCAACATTAAGGTGACGAGGCTTACCTACACTTTCTCTCTTCCTTCATTTCATTAGTTCATCAAGATCAACAACATCAGAATGTATTTATTGAGTAATCACTTGTTCGCATGTCTTTCTCTTTTGTTTGAGCCAAATGTCAAATGTGATGCTGGAAAACACTGAAAGGGAGGAAGAGAGGGAGGGAGGGAGGGAAGGAGAGGGTGAGAGGAAAGGATAAAGTAAGTGACAAGTGAGGGAGGGAGGGAGGGAGGGAAGGAAAGGGTGAGAGGGAGGGAAAAAGAGAGAGGGAGAGGGAAGGAGAAAGTAAGTGACAAGTGAGGGAGGGAGGGAGGGAGGGAGAAAGAGAGAGAGAGAGGGAGGGAAGGAGAGAGAGGGATGGAAGGAGAGAGTGAGGGAGGGAGATGGAGAGGGATTAAAGGAAAGAGAGAAGGAAGGAGAGAGTGAGTGAAGAGGGAGAGAGGGAGGAAAGGAGTGAGGAGGTGTGAGGAATATTTACTAGTACAGTGGCGAACAGTCATCTTAAAAGAATGGCTGTTCCTGGCAAAATAACACATATAGTGATACACACACACACACACACACACACACACACACACACACACACACACACACACACACAAAGCACTGACATATAAAGCGGTTATAGGTTATACTGACATAATGGAGGCAGTTAGACTGGTTTGAAATAGTTTGAATTCCTCATAAGTAAACTGACACCATAAAGGAGTAAAGGAGTGGACAATACCAGGGGGGAAGGGAGAGTGGGAAATCTCTTCTATTATTGGATGGATTGAGGGGCCAGCCTGTGCACCAACCAGGAAGCGCCAAAGTTTAAACCATGGCTTCCTCCCGCCTTAGTATTAACCAATCAAAATAACCTGCACATTTTCATATATTGAACTGTGACTGCACTCTTTTTGGGGCGAGAAGAGACAGAGGAAAGGAAGGAAGGAGGAAGGAAGGGAGTAACCCCCAAACATGTAGCATATTAGCGTTTCCCCCTGACCCTGTTGACCTGTGCCCCCCCCCCCCCCTCCCCCTCCAGGACGGCAGCAAGACGTTCCTGCGCGGCAACGAGCCGTACATCCGTCCCTGCGGCTGGAACCGCGCCGCCCTGCAGGTCGTGCAGAAGTACGACGAGGACACCTGGCTCGGGACGGGGAAGGACGCCTGGCCCGTCTCCTACCACGGAAACAACATGGACGGCTCCCTGGGCATCATCCTGACCCACGGCGGGAGCCCCGATGACGAGCCGTGCTTCCTGGACGTCGCCGCCAACTTGCTGGTCAACGCCGAGACGAGGGGCCGAGGGGCGTACTCCACGCCGGACATCAAGCTGGCGGAGAAGTACTGCAAGAGGTTCAAGTCCAAAGTGGACGGGAAGACGTACAAAGTGGTTCTCCAGAACCGCATCAACCCGTCGAAGAGGGTGAAGTGCCAGAGGGAGGACGTCTGGTTGGTCTACCTCCCCAAAGAGTGCAACGACGTCCAGACGAGAGCCATCGTGCAGGAGTCCATCCGACCGTACGGGCTGCTGCTGAAGCTGGCGTGAGGAAGAGTTATCACCGCTTGATGGCGTTTTAAGCCCCCAACGTCGACTTCAAGGCACCTAACCTTAATCCTAACCATTGCCTAATCTTTGTGCCTTCCAGGGTTAGGCGCTGCCTGTAAGACGACGTTGGGGGCTTAAAACACCAAACACCGTTATCAGTAGGGCTGGCTTCAAATAATCCATTCTCAAATTACATTTGTTTTTTTCTTTGTTTGAGTGATTTGATATTGATTAACCCTTCTGTTTTCTTCGGGTCAAATTTGCGAATTTTCAAAAAGTTTCTACATCAAAAATTTGGGTTTTACTTTAACCAAATTGTCCAAAAAAAAAACGTGGATGGTTCCATGCAACGCTCTTCACAAGTAAAATAAATGATCCGTTCACTACGATTATTGAATTTGGGTGTTGTATTTAATTTGATAGTATTTGAAGAATTTTTTTTTTTTATAAAAGAACGTTAAAAAAAATGACAAAAATGTCAGAAAAAAGATGGAAAAAAATGTCAAACATGCAGAAAAAAATCAACAAACATCACAAATAAGTGACAAAAGACTTGGAAAAAAAGCTAAAGAAAATTTTATTTAAAATTTTGACCCAGAAAAACTTTGACATGGTGGACGGGAAGAAACATGAGTGTTAATAAAATCCCAAAAACGGATCTTTTGTTATGTTTAATATATGTAATACCTGGTGTATTATAAGCATAGGTGTAATTTACAAGGGGGATGGGGGGCTACAACCCCACTAATGATCGAAACTGGCCAGTATAATTTAATTTACATAAATAAATAAAAATTTGCTCCATAACTTGATGCAAAAACGGCACAAATCGTTGCAGAACCATTCACCAGAAGGCAGGAAATGAAGTGTTTGATATGCTCAGAATTTCACAATTTTTACTCAAAAGTGGAGATCTCAAAATGTTATCGAATCGCATCGATTCGGGAAATCATTGGCGATACCCAGGCCCTAGC
This sequence comes from Zingel zingel, assembly GCA_023566125.1. Classification (NCBI taxonomy): domain Eukaryota; kingdom Metazoa; phylum Chordata; class Actinopteri; order Perciformes; family Percidae; genus Zingel; species Zingel zingel. Next base: position 3,210,118 of record CM042330.1, read on the forward strand.
TATCAGGGAAGTTAATTCAACCTGAAGTTTTCTCGATTATCAACATAAAACCTCACAAAAAAAACACACACATATATATATATATATATATATATATATATATATATATATATATATATATATATATATATATATATATATATATATATATCCTCCCACTGTGAACAAGTAAAGGCTCCTGACGCGTTTTTTGTTTATTAAGTGTGATTTATGCTTCGGCGTTAAATCTGAGCCATGGCTACGTACGTCGGTGCGTGGAGATACCGACCCTACGCCGTAGCCTGACGTGCACCTCTCGAAAAATGTGCGCCGCTTGGCTGTGGCTTGGTAGCGTTGCATCCCCCCTCCCCCTTCAGGCCACTTACGTAGGCTCCACGGAGCCTCCGCAGGACCATGAATCAAGCTTTAGAGGGGTGTAGGAAAAACCAACGAACCAGTACAGCCTTGTTTCTTACATTTGATCAAAAATAATGCTGCTTCTCCCTCTCATCCATGGACTGTATATAAAGATGGACGAAGCTTCTCCCCCGCTGTACAAAAAGTGAAGCCAAATCATCGCCGGTTACGTGCGCTGCCATCTTGTAACTTCTTGAGTTAACCAACCAATCACGAGTCAATCCCAGCTGTCAATCATGACGTTTCACCCTGCTTTTACAGCATCTAGTAACTAATAAAAAAACAACCTAATCCGAAAAATGAACACTTGTGATCAGAACTACCCGAAATGACAGAAACCGTCTTTGGGCGATCCAGATGTTTTGGCTTCACTTATACAGTCACCCGCTTTCAAATGGCAACCTTACTTCACTGCTTGACTGTATGAAGGACTTCCTGCGGACCTACTTACCCTAAGCTGTCTTATTTTGACTTTTAAACAAGCTTTGTAGAAATCAATTTAACTCTGGGGGTTTGTTTTACATACAGCATTGTTACTATTAACTAGTAACTACTTGAAAATAAAAAAAATGAAATGAACATTCGGCTGTGATTTACTGTGTAACTGTATAAACTGCTGGGTGGCTTAATATCACATCGTAATTAGTTATGTTGTGTTAATTATTTGATTCTGAAAAATAACAAAAGCTGTCAGATAAATGTGGTTAAGTAGAAATATAAACTGGAATAACTGTTTTACACACAGCTTTGTTGAGTGACTACATGAAAATAAAGAAATGTAAATTAACATGCAGCTGTGAATCCTTCTGTGTACAATGGACATAAATCTGAGCAGCAGCTTAGCTCTCTACATGATGTGTTCAAATGCAAAATAAGACAACATAACAAATACCTTAAAATTGTACTTAAAGTACAGTGTCGAGTGCATGTACTGAGTACTTACAACCACTGGGTGGGGACAATGTCCTCGCTTTCACTGTCTAAACTTTTGGTCCTCACAAAAGGTAGAGGACACACACACACACACACACACACACACACACACACACATAGTGCCTCTCACTATCTTTGTGGGGACCTGTCATTGACATAATGCATTCCCTAGCCCCTTACCCTAACCTTAACCATCACCACTAAATGCCTAACCTTAACCCTTACCCTCACCCTAACATAACCTAATTCTAACCCTAATCCTAAAACCAAGTCTTAACCCTCAAACAGACCTTTAACCTTGTGGGCTCCAGCATTTTGGCCCCACAAAGCTGTCGGGACCCCACAAGTATACTGAACTCCTGGTTTTTGGACCCCATGACTGTAGTTAAACAAGAACACACACACACACACACACACACACACACACACACACACACACACAGAGGAATATTTCCTATGCGCATGCACACACACACACACACACAAACACACACACACACACACACACACAGGAATATTTCCTACGCGCGCACACACACACACACACACACACACACACACACACACACACACACACACACACACACACACACACACACACACACACACACACACACACTTCCTACACACACACAGAGCTGCAAACACACACACAGGAACACTTCCTACACACACACAGAGCTGCAAACACACACACAGGAACACTCCCCCCCCCCCCCCCCTCCCCACACACACACACACTCTCTCGCTCTCTCTCTCTCTCTCATACACACACACACGCACACAGAGCTGCAAACACACACACACAGGAATATTTCCTACACACAAACACACACACACACACACACACACACACACTCACACTCACACACTCTCTCTCTCTCACACACACACACACACACACACACACACACCTGAGCAAAGGTAGAATCCAACGATGAAGAGGATGAGTAAAGCTGGAAGAATGCAGACCACCAGACTCCAACATGGCTGCCTGGCTGACTCCCTGTCAACTCCTGGAAACACAACAACACAGGAACAGTTAACTGACTGATGACTTTTCCACTTCTGGTCTTCCGTTACGACTGCGATTTGTAACAGTTTTGGAAATATTAGCGCTCCAGTACTCGGAATTGTTTTCATGTGAAAAACAGGAAAATCTAAACATTTTTTAGAAACATCTCATAGCTTTGAGACAACCCGGTCTCACGGCAGTTCGTGAATTGGTCACGTCATTTTTAATCTATTTATTCGTGTACACGGACACGTTTATCTCGTTTTTTTTCGTGGTGGTCAGCAGGTAATGGGAAGCATCTATACGGAGGTTGGGTTTAGGAAAAGAAGAACGGGGAAAGGACACGTCACATGCCGGGACACGACCCGCGGTCTCTGGGGGACGCGCGACGACAACGGGACGGTTGGGTTTAGGAAAAGAAGAACGGGGAAAGGAAACGTCACACGTGTGTTGTTTGACCCGAGTTTTTGGCATTTCATACTACTCGCTACCGTAGTCGCGCTGTGATCACCAAAGATGCTTCCCATTGAAATACATTAGTTTAAAAAACGTGCTGACCACCACGAAAAAAACGAGATAAACGTGTCCGTGTACACGAATCAATAGATTACATAACGGTGACCAATTCACGAACTGCCGTGAGACCGGGTTGTTTAAGAAGTTCCCCGCGGCCTCCTCCCAGCTGGACGTCCCTCCACCTAGTCCTGGGTCTTCCCCGAGGCCTCCTCCCAGCTGGACGTCCCTCCACCTAGTCCTGGGTCTTCCCCGAGGCCTCCTCCCAGCTGGACGTCCCTCCATCTAGTCCTGGGTCTTCCCCGAGGCCTCCTCCCAGCTGGACGTCCCTCCACCTTGTCCTGGGTCTTCCCCGAGGCCTCCTCCCAGCTGGACGTCCCTCCATCTAGTCCTGGGTCTTCCCCGAGGCCTCCTCCCAGCTGGACGTCCCTCCATCTAGTCCTGGGTCTTCCCCGAGGCCTCCTCCCAGCTGGACGTCCCTCCACCTTGTCCTGGGTCTTCCCCGAGGCCTCCTCCCAGCTGGACGTCCCTCCACCTTGTCCTGGGTCTTCCCCGAGGCCTCCTCCCAGCTGGACGTGCCTGGAACACCTCCCTAGGGAGGCGCCCAGGGGGCATCCTTACAAGATGCCCGAACCACCTCAACTGGCTCCTTTCAACGCGAAGGAGCAGCGTCTCTACTCTGAGCTCCTCACGGATGACTGAGCTTCTCACCCTATCTCTAAGGGAGACGCCAGCCACCCTCCTGAGGGAACCCATTTCAGCCACTTGTACCCTGGAGCTCGTTCTTTCGGTCATCACCACATGAAACATGTAGAAATAAAATGCTGCTTGGATGAATAAAAGTGTCGTGGCTGCTGTGCTCTAATATTTTGAGAAAGCGCCCTGTACACTTGAAAAAGTGCACAAAGAATCCCAGATCCAGATAGGCTACGTCACCCATGAGATATAGACATGAACGTGATGTGGCTCCATTTGTTCCTCGCTGTTGACTTTTGTTTTCACACGGGACACAAATCCCAGTCTCTTGGGTTAAAGTCCTGCGTTTATTTGACCCATAAACCAACAACCAGTAACCTGCCTCAGTTACTCTTACTTACTCTTAATACTTTGTCACGTTACCTCCTGCTTGGCTCTCATCATAACTACTGCGGCCTATGAACCAGCAGTGGAAGAAGTATTGAGAGTCTTGACTTAAGTTTAAGTACTAATACCACACTGTAAAAATACTCTGTTACAAGTAATAGTCCTGCATTGAAAATGTTACTTCAGTAAAAGTCTGTAAGTATCATCAGGAAAATATAAAATGTATTAAAGTAAAGAATACACTAAAGAACGTTGTATGGAACCATCCACGTTATTTTTTTTTGTTTTGGACAAGTTGTTGAAAGAAGACTTTTTTGAAAATGGGTCATATTTGACCTGAGGACGGACAACCGGAGGGTTAAAAGAATTTCGTTAAAAAGGGTGCCAGGCACCCCTAAAGCTCTGATCCTAGAATCGTCCCTGATAAAAAAATATTCTAAACCTCATCCAGTGCAGAGAGGAAGAGACGGTTGATAAAGTCCCGCTCACTTCATCAACTGGCGTCACCACCAAGCTAACCACTGATGACAAAAAAAACATTTCCTCTCAAGCCGACCACTGAAACTACTGCTTTCCACAGAAATGTCAGCATGACTGTTATGTCAGCCTTTATTCAGTCTTCAACGTATTACTATTTTAAACCTATTATTAGTTTCCGTGAGGAAATTAGATGAGTTTGTTTTGTTAGGTAACACTAAAGTGTACGGCTTCGTCATAAACCAATGTGTGTCCATCTTTGTTCAAACCAACAGACTTTTATTTCAACTTCATATACTACATATGTCGGACAACATTTTGGGGAAGTGTGCAGAAACAGAGTGATTTGAGTTTCACTCTCAAACAACATGTAATGTTTTCAGTTGACACCAGCTGCAACACAATATAAAGTCGAAATATATTCATACAGGGGAGACTTTTTTAGCCCTCATGTTGTCCTCGGGTCAAATTTGACCCGTTTTCATAGTTTCTACATCAGAACATTTGGATTTCTTTTAACCAAATTGCCCCAAAATAACATGGACGGTTCCATAAGACGCTCTCAGATCTCTTATTTTCATAGAATTTTGGGTGCTGTATTCATTTTTATAGCGTTATCCTGACTAAACTTTGACAGATCTGTGATTGTCCGTTACCCTCATTCCTCTGATCTCAACCATTAGTCAAAATCATTCATCATTTCTGCTTTTTTCTTACATAAAAATTAGAAAATTTCATATAAATGAGGTTTATTGACCATGAATTCCAAAAATAAGTGTTAAACTAGTGCAAATAAAGAGGTCTAGTGGTGAATATACTGGTGTTAATGGAAAAAAGTGGCAAAAACGTTGAAATAAGCAACAAAAAGGTGAAAACAGTGTCTCAAAGAGTGTTCATTTTGACCTGGCAGGACAACACAAGGGTTAGTCATTTAAAAGGAAAATTTAGGAGGAAAATCATTCAATATGTTTGAAGTTTACACGTTTTTGTCCCCCTTTTTTCAGATGTATGATATCACAAATTACAATTATTTTTCAAAGTTCAAAGAGCCGCTAGCGTCGTCTTGTTAAAGCATTAAATCGTGATTCATCAGTGTATTCTTTTCAAAAATGGGTTCTGGGTACCCACGAGTCCCCCCCCACCCCTTTTACAGACATGCTTACTTTATAATAATCACAATGCACTTTTTATTTGGCAACTATCATGTTTTTTCCCAAATGATGAACACATTTGAAGCCATTCTATTATCAAATGGCTTGAAATATAGTGCATATAGCTGCAGTAAATGGGGGCGGTGGGGGGGGAAATATACCCACGGACCCCCCCAAATATTGCGATACTCTGCCATATCAATCCCCCCCCCCCCAACCCTAGTAAATACATGATGTTCTTACCGTCGACCACCAGATTGATTACTCTGTTTAGACAAACTGCTCCTGAGCACCGTGCGATGCAGAAGTAGAGCCCGGCGTCCTGCTCCCCCACCTCCAGGATCTCCAGATCGCACCCCTCTCCGCCGAGGATCTGGAAGCGACCGACGTCTGCGCCGTGAGGCGTGACCACAGCCTCTCCTAATTTCGATGGTGCGACCGTGAGCAGAGGCAGCAGCTGATCAGAGCGCAGGAGGTACCAGGTGATCTCCCCGCTGGACGTCAGGTTGCAGGGGAGCGAGACGTTCTGTCCCGCCTGGACCACCAGGGCTGAGCGGAGAACGGGCAAGGCTGCCAACAGGTGACATCCCGCGACACCTGAGGAGAGCGGACAGGTGAGGAGAGAGAGGTCAGAGAGACAGACACTCACACATTGTTTTTGGTGTCAGTTGAAAAGAAATCTCAGTAGAAAACTGCACTTTGAAATGTAACTGTTGTTCTTTTTTTAAGCGCTGCCTTTTATGTTCAATTTCTTCAACTTATTTATTTTCACTTGTTAAATTCAACAAGCAATTTGTTGTATTTTAGCAGAACACTGAAAGCAGCAGAAAGGCAGAACTGAGTACACTTTTAACATCTTTTTCTATATCGCAGGTAATATCGTTATCTCGATGTTCAGCGCTATCGCGTATCACATTTTCCCCTCATATCGTGCAGCCCTACTTGGGATACTTTTTCAGTTTATAGTCAACAATTTCTACAATATAGAGAAAGAGGGCATTTAAGTCCCGCCCCCACCAGGAGGGGTCACCAACTCTCTGCTCTCTGTTGCATTGTACTGAGCGAAGGTTCCGCCTCTCAATTCCATCATCTAGCAAACAGCATAGGGCTGCATGATATGAGGAAAATATCTAACTGTTTTTATCTTGACTGATATTGTGATGGCGATATGATTCACGATATTAGAAGGAATTTTGACAATCATTATTCTCATTTTCATAGAAAAAAAAATATATATAGGCCTATATTTATATAAAGAAATATAAAATGATTATAGTGTGATTTTAGCAAGGATCTCTACAAAACAAAGACCTTTATTTTAGTCTGTACGATACGATTTGTAGTTTGACACATATGTTGCCTTTAAAGCAACACTAGAGCACTTTTCCCACTTCGGTCCCCCTGCAGCACGTGTCAAACTCAAGGCCCGCGGGCCAAATCTGGCCCCTCGCAGATTTTGATCTGGCCCGCATATCAATTTTGGTTTACAATACATTTTGGCCTACTTAGTTTTTGTAGCTTTTTCTTCATTTTTGTTGCTTTTTCCAAAGTTTTTGGGCGCTTTCTTCTATGATGGCTAAGAACATTTTTGCAGACTTTTGTTTAGGACTTTATGTCGACCAAACTGTGAGTGAGAAGACTATATGAGACATGCAATAATACAGTCAAATATATTTAACTTTTTGGATAAAAAAAAAAAAAGCATGTCACTAAACCCCTACATGTCTGGCCCTTGATTTGATTCTCATTTTCCAGTGTGGCCCGTAGCAAAGTTGAGTTTGACACCCCTGCCCTACAGGTTGGAAACGGAATTGCCCATTACATTACATTATGCAAGTCTGCCAGATCGGATAGCGGATCTGTAGTTCGAATGAGACATAATGAGACATTACGACAGCGGTAATGGACAATTCTGCTTCCAACCTGTAGGGGGACCGAAGCGGGAAAAGTTCTCTAGTTTTGCCCCCCTGCAATTTGGATATGGCACTAGTCCATATTGGTGGTGGTGGTGGTGATGGCGCAGTGGATACGACACACGCCCTTGTTGTGGGAGATCTGGGTTCAATTCCTACTGCTATACTTCAACCAATGGGTCCCTGAGCGAGACACTTAACCCCTAGTTGCTCCAGAGGCGTCCAACCTCAGATGTATAGCAATTGTAAGTCGCTTTGGATAAAAGAGTCAGCTAAGTGACATGTAATGTAATGTAATAGTGAGATTTTGGTAAAATTGCCATTAATTGTGCAGCCCTAAACAACAGAACAAAGCCTAAAGCCTCAGTGGGACTGCAGGAGCCAGCTGTAGCACAGAGACATGAGCGTGCCCCCCGAAACCCAGAGGCTAAGAAAAGAAGTCCCACAGCTGGCAGATGTTCAGCTCAGACCCGCCACTTTGTTTTCTTTCAGTTTAGTTTTTGGTTATTTCATGAAGGTGCAACTTCACCACATCCACCACCTGATTCAGGAGTCAAAATCATGACCATGCACAAAAATAAATAAACCACACATGATATATATATATATATATATATATATATACTACTTCTAATACTCTTCTAAATGTTCCAAATGTAAATGTCTTAATCTAATATCCAAAGTGAGTAAGGTGGGAAGCATTGTGCCCTGCCTGTCTGCATTTAAATCAACAGATATTATAATCAAATAAAAGAACGAAATAATAATAACTTACAAATGAAAGTGAGGATCCGTGTGACACCTGCCATCATTTAGTGAAATATGTATTCTCCAAGCTGCAAGAGCGCGAGGTCTGAACACTCCACTAAGGGAACAATCTGTGATTTCAGTGGGAGGAAGTGAGCGGGGACTTTATTATGCAGCAGGACAGACCGACAGGAAGTAGAGACCACCAGAATGTTAAGAAAACAAAACGGAAGACTGAAGATTTTCCACTAAACATACAGAAGCACACGCGCGCGCGCACGCACACAGAGCTGCAACCCCCCCCCACACACACACACACACAGAAATATTTTCTACATACACACACACGCACGCACGCACGCACACAGAGCTGCAACCCCCCCCCCCCACACACAGAAATATTTCCTACATACACACACACTCACGCACGCACACTCACGCGCTCGCACGCACGCACACACACACACACACACACACACACACACACACACACACACACACACACACACGCTCCCTCGCACGCACACACACCAGTTTCATCCGTTTAGGTTTCGTTTCTGCAGAGATGCGTCAAGTTCTAGCTGCAACGTCACATAACCGGAAAACGCTTCAAAATAAAAGCCGTGCGGGTTTAACGAGGCGAGAAATAAAAACATTTTAACCTCGTGAGAAAAAAGAAGAAGAGCTCGTTGGCTCAACACAAGGAGAGTAAAGAAGTTCATATTCCCTGAAAACAAAATATCAAAATATGTTTTTCTTTCGTTACATTTCCGGGACGTATTAAACTGGAATGATGGAAACACAAAGTGAATAATTGAATTAACAAGCCTACCTGTTGCCAAGGGCAACATTCGATCTCATAACGGGCGGTGTGTCGGAGATCTTACCCAATCAGCAGAGACCTGTGTGTAAACTTGTGGTAATAACAAAGACAGCACGCATGCGCACACAACGCATCACCGTTTCAGTTTAAATAAACATTTTGTCGGGGCTGAACGAGCCCCTGAACTATTGAGAAAGTCACATTCCATAATAACTGATGTGTAGAGAGAGCTTTCCATAATAATAATAATAATAAAAAAAACGAGCTACAGATCAAAAACCAACAGAAACAACAACTTATTTAAAAACGTGGCGCAGATAAAAACAAAAGAAATAAAGCCTCATAGTTTCACTCAAAGTACTAACACAACATAAATAAGATATTTTCTAAACAGGAACATTATTTAATCCGTCATCTTGAAAACTATAGGTTAAAAAAAAATACATTTAAAAAAAAAAAAAAAAAGTTCTTTTATTTTGTAACATAGCGTACCGGAAGCGCTCACGTTGACTGAGTGTGATCTACAGATAGAGTGTAAACAGAAACACACACACATCAGACAGCGTCCCACGGAGCAAAGAGGACTGAACAGGTTTCCAAACAGCAGACAGACACAATGAAAACAGTCAGAAAGCGACAATGGTAAGACAAACATTACTTTATTTTCAAACTAAAAGCATCTTTTACAGTGACTTTTCAGTCTCTAGTTGTGTTGAAAAAAGAAATGTTTTCCCATATGTTCAAGCAGAATAATCACAAACAGCTTTCTAAAGTTAAACATGCCAGTGAATGAGATTATTACAGGCTGCAGGATTGAAAATATATATCAATATCTGCAAAATAAAAGCATCAGCATCTTTCTTATACAGACTCACTTCAGCGCGTGCTATGCTGCAGCTGTTTCGCTTGTGGAGAAACCAATCATGCAAAGAAACGAAACTTAACTGGAAGGAGATCAGAGCCAGAGCCAGTGATAGGCCTACTGGTTATGGCTCATTAACTTTCAGATTACAACATTATAGTAAGAAATAATACAACTACACAATCTCAAAGTCAGATCTTTTCAAACAAATGTAGACAATAGCCTGAAGCTTACAGCTGAGGGTGTTAACAGAAAACATACATTTGTATTCTGTTTTGAAAGACATAATATCCCAGCTGATGATGTAATAGGGCTGGGCGATATGGAGAAAATCAGACATCACGATATTCTTGACCAAATACCTCGATATCGATATTGCGGCGATATTCTAGGGTTGACAACTGGTGCCTTTAACAAAATATCTTCACACTTATTACCATATTACGATATCCACAATCTAAGACGATATCTAGTCTCATATCCCGATATCGATCTAATAGATATATCACCCAGCCCTATGACGTAAAAGGATTTATATATGAATATATTATAACCTATTTCATTGTTTTTAAACGTTAAGTATGAACGTATCACTCTTTTTATTCACATACTGCTGTGACTCCACCCTGCGTCATTAGTGGACACATATTGAATAAATATGTACATTTTTCATCATGTCTGTTATCTTTCTGAATAATTCAAATGAAATGATGAATGTTTTTAAATAAAACCATGCAGTGACCCTCTGGAGGAAGAAACATCACCCTTTTCTTTTCTCTTGTGCTGTCGTTTCCTTACTTCTACTCTTATCAAATCTTATTTCTGTGTTGTGAGGTTTGTGTGACAGATTATGAAAAGAAAAAGCAGGTTTGGTATCTTGATTTTTCTTCTTCTTCTTCTCATGAATCACATCATTTCTTTCAGGTTTTTCGTGTATCTACACTGTTTCCTGATTGGCAGTTTAGTTGGTGAGTATCAGCAGCCTGATGAACACGTACACAGCTCATATCTTATTTTTTTTATATGTTTTTATTGATTTTCACAGGAAAATGTTACTATAAATAAATAAATAAATAAATAAATAAGGGCTTTTTTTACATTTTCACCTCCACCCCAAGTCACAGAGTTTGCAAGTGTAACAGCAGAAAATATTTCTACACTTATGAAATTAGATGAATATGTAGGCCACACGTACGCACATATGTACATATTTATGCAAGAACATACAGGACAAATTCCTCTCTCTAAAGGCGAAGCACTGCTACTCTGTTCCTCACCACGGCACTTCTCAGGTGCTGTGAGCAAATCACTCCGCCCAAGTAGCAGAAGTAGCAGTGCTTCGCCTTCTGAGAATATAGTTCCCAGTTTGTTTACGGTTAGGAGACAGCTGTGTCTCATTTGACTTTGTTATTTGTACACGCTGTGACTCTACAAATCACAACATGTAAATAGGAACATGTTGGCATTATTTTGTCACTTATTGGGAGCAGTAGGCTAGATGGAGCCGGTTACCTCCAGGATCTGTGCTAAGCTAGGCTAGATGGAGCCGGTTACCTCCAGGATCTGTGCTAAGCTAGGCTAGCAGTGGGGTTGTCAGACAGAGTTACAACACGCACGGAGATGAGAAGGGTACGTATGGACTTATCTAACTTTGGGGGATACGGTGAATAAGACAAAGTCCCAATAAGTCGCCGTGTTCCTATAACTAATGTTCACTCGCAGTGCCCTGTACACGGCTCAAAGTAACCTCAAACGTCACTGTCATGTGACCGCTCGTCCCGTGACCAGAATTTGTTATTCATACGTTTTTGTTATATCATACCGTTATCGTACGGACCCGTTCATGAGAATGCGTAGCATCATTTTAAACTGCCATTAAAAAGTAGTGCAGCCAGACGATGAATGATAAATCACACTATTCTTCTAAAATTCGCTCCTCAGCAACTAGCGATACGGTCGCTGAACTTCAGTTCAGGACACCGCAAAGGGTCACCAGATAAATCTGAGGGCTCGTCAGAGAAGATTGATGGAAAAGGAAAGAAGAAATAATAATAAATTGACCTTTGGGGGCCTTAAACAATTATTAATCTGACAAGTTTAGACGGGAAACGCTGACAAAAGGACAAGGAACACCAGCCATACTACAACAGGTCACAAGACAGAAAGTGTTGGGACTACTGGTTTAATATTTAGCCATATATATATATATATATATATATATATATATATATATATATATATATATATATATATATATATTTATATATATATATATATATATATATATATATATATATATATATATATATTTATATATATATATATATATATATATATATATATATATATATTTATTTATTTTAACCTCTATTTATTCAGGGAAGGCCCAGTCAACCACAGTCTGATCTGCTGGCCACTGAGCAGTTGGAGGTTAAGGGCCTTGCTCAAGGGCACCTCAGTGGTGGTAATGAGGGAGGGACAAGCGCTGCTCTTTCACTCTCCCCACCCAGATTTGAACCCCATCGGTCTGGGCATTGAACCGACGACGGTCACTTGGCTTCTCTGACCTTTAAGCCACCACTGCCCCTTATATTGTAACTTATATTGTATACGTTTTAGATAAACGCGAGTAACTCCAGCTGTTAAATACATGTAGTGGAGTCAAACATTTTCCTCTGAAAGGTAGTTGAGTTGTACTTGAGGTAAAGTATCTCAAGTACTAAAATTGTTTTGTTGTTTTTAAAAAAAAAAGAAAAAGAAAAAGAACATTTCTGTAAATGTGCCAATGTTATCCAGCCGGCTAATTTTTTTAACTGTAGTCCTTTGGCTAGATGATTTGAGAGCAGAGCAACAGGAAGCAGCAAGACATTAGTACGGGTTCAAAGTTACAGAAAGAAGTCACTAAGACACCATACAGACAGCTAGAGCAACAAATAAGCTTTCTCAGTAAGCCATGCAGAGCGACCGGAAGCAGCAAGACATTAGCACAGTCACATATCAACATTATCCCCATTCAGCATAAGAAGTCACACAGCCAAGCAACACAGACCCGAGCCATCTTCAATGAAATCAACTACATCACTCATGATGGAGATCGTAACCCTCCTGCTGTCCTCGGGTCAAGTCTGACCCATTTTCAAAAAGTTTCTATATCAGAAATGTTGGGTTTTCTTTCAACCAAATTTTAAAACAAAGTAACGTGGATGGTTCCATACAACGCTCTTCACAAGTTAAATAAATGATCAGTTCACTACGTTAATTGAATTTGGGTGTTTTATTCAATTACATAGGAAATAAATGTCAAAAAAGCACAGAAAAAAGTGACAAAAACATCGGAAAAAGTGACAAATGTCAGGGAAAATCTTCAAAAATGTAAAAAAAAAACGTGCAGAAAAATATTGACAGAAACTTCGAAAAAGACGACCAAAATGTTGGAATTTTTTTTTACATTTTGACCCAGAAAAACAAAAAGTTGCAGCGTGGTCGAAGGGTGTGTCGCTGTGAGAAGTCAAAATCAGCCCAAATCACCATGAACCTAGGCCTTTTATCTTGAAATGTTTTAAAAGTATCACTCACGCACCTGGTGTGTTTTCACTGTTTGATTGGGTCTCTCGTGCACACCAGAAAGTCTCTTGTGCGCTCCAGAAAAACAAAAAAATTCCCCATGTCCGCCTAGGGGGCTCCGCAGTATTTAGTTTCCTCATAGTGTACTATAATAACCCTGCGTCATGCACAACACGTCCTCTGAAGTAGGCTACCTCCATGTTGGCGAGGACACGCTCCTCCATCTCCTCCTCCTCTTCTTCCAGACTCCTCTTCCCTCTCCTCCATCCCCGACTCCCTGTCGGTCACCTCCTTGGTGGGGAACCAGGCGGTCCTTCCCTGCAGCTGGAAGCAGCGCCTGGGCGCGCAGGCCCCGCCCGCCTCCTGTCACCTCCAGTGGGCCACGCCGGACGACACCGTGTTCGAGCAGCGCGGGGAGCAGAAGTGGCAGGCCGAGGAGTTCGAGGGCCGCGTGGAGGTTTCCGAGGAGAAGCTGGGCTCTGGGGATTGTTCTCTGATCATCAGCGATGTTCAGATCGGAGACACGGGGAGATATGAGAGCTTCTTGGTGGTGGACGGACGGAGGAACGTGAAGACCAGGGTCTTCATTCAGAGCGTCAAGCTGTCTGTGTTCGGTTAGTGCACGTTTTTCCTTTTTCTTCATCTCACATCCTCTACAGGGACGGAGCTTCTGGCTGACGTCTTTACTCTCGTTTTCTCTCTTTAGACCACAAATCCCTTCAGTCTCGAGGTCCGGGGGAGGACTTGGTTCTGGATCTGTACACCCGGCACTCTGTGAGAGTCGTCTTCCAGGGCAGGTGAGCTGCGTACCCGCAGTACAGTCCCCGTCCTCCGAACCTTTTCTCATGTATTAGGAGTGTGAATATTCACTGGTCTCCTCTTTCAATTATACTATCAACTATTCCATTCAATATCATGATGCGTCACCTATTAATAATTATAATATTATTATACCATTATATTATGCTACACATGGTTTTCATCAACCAATTCAAGCATTCATATATATATATAAACTCCCCCTTTTAATTGTATCTGCTATAAAGAAAATAAATAATAAAAAATAAAAAGAAAGTGTATGAACACAGCAGACAACTGATAAAAATGCAAAAAACAAAAAAGCAGAAAATCAACAACAGTAGGCTCAACACATTCTCACTCTCCCATCGCTTAATTACTGATATTACGGGAAGGTGTTGACGTAGGTGGAGCGTTCAATGCAGCAGGCTGTGAGAAAGTGAAAATAGAACTTGTGAGCAGAAAAAGTTGTTGTTTGGTAGTACTTTCAGTCAAAAGAAGGCCGTTCAAGTCCAGCTACATGTTCAATCTGCAATGCTGATTAGTCTGGTGGTGGCGAGGACCCTAAACAATACACAACATCACCGCTGTTACAACATCTGGTATCAAACATCTGGAAGAATACGAGTTGTGATGAAGGAATCTACAGACAGCAGCCAGAATGGAGCAACTTCAGGTACGGCAAAGGAAGGACAGTCACAGCTAAGAACTTGACGTGATGGGAGGAGGATTCGGTATTCGGCAGAATCTTAACCAGTGGATTCGGTATTCGACCTAACCCCAAAAATCTGGATTCGGTGCATCCCTAATTTCAACACCCCCTATCGTGTATGCTCTCATATTTCTTCTTTTCAGATATAACCCACTCTCATCTCTTACGTACTTGTCTCGTCTCTGCTTACCCACTCAGAGTGGTTGATTCCCCCCCCCCCAAACATCCTACATAATTACTGTTTGCATCAAACTTACCCCGACTACAGGCTGCTGAGTCACCCGATGGCGTCTGCTTACAAAATACAGAGTCAATAGAGACGGAGTTATGCAGGCTTTGGAAAATGCATTTATCTACGTAGGGGACTTTTCCAAAGTAGGTAGATCTAATTTTGGAATTTAACCTTTAAATTTGTTTTGACCTATTAATCATCTATTGAGCTTGACGTGTTGTGTTGACGTTCTCTAGAACATCATGTACTGTTTTGGGGCTTTTAAGATCCAGAGCTGACAAAGGAACCAGGAAGTCCTACTTACAGCCTATTACTTCAGAGTAAAATATTATTTTGAATGAGTCACTTCAGGCTTTCATTATGCCGAGGTGTCTTTCTGTTGCTCGGACACGCTGGCAGCACGATTTGTGAGGAGTCGAGATATTGTTCTTGCTGAGCAGACAAACTTTAAATTAAAGCTGGGCGATATGAAATAAAAAAAAAAAATAAATCAAATACATCGATGTCGATATTGCGGCGAGATTGTAGGGTTGACTATTGGCGCCATCACAAAATATGACCACAAAGAGTTTTGATAAATAATTATTCATAAATGTTTATACGATGATTAAAGCCTGGTTCACACGGGACGATTTTAAAATTGTCGGCCGATTTTCCGATCCTGAGAGACCCCACACACGGCGATAACAAATCACGGGTCTAACAGTTCTGGTCGTACAGCGTGACGGCAACATCAACACATCACACACAAACCGATTTGACTCCCGAGCGTTCCCAGGTCAGACGGGAAATCTCGCAGAATCCCTCGAGATCAAACGTGACTTCAGAGTAAACAACAAATCTGATTGGCTACACGCCACAGTCCACAGGCTGCGTGCTCGTTTGTCCCCGGGGGACACCACACACGAGGAGACATCGGGCCGAAACAATCCAACATGTTGGATATCCCCGATTTGAGATCGGAGCGGTCCCGACGTCCTTCCGAGCAGACAAGAGCAGTCTTAAACACACGGCACACGGCAGGAATATCTGAGCAGATTATTCTACGATCATCGGAGCATCCTTAAGATTGTCGGAAGGGAATCGGGGCTAAAATCGGCCTAATGGAGGGTGACAGTCAAAAAGCAGCGGGCCTGTGGCGAAAAAGTTGAGACTGACGTGACCCCAGTCATGCCAGAGATCAGACTTGTCGGTGCGTTTGGAGGCCCGTACAGGAAACATCACTGCCTCTATGGCTGCCACAAGAAAGTTTTAAAAACACCAAAGACAAGCACGCAACTGCCCCCGGAGTTAGTGTAATCGTCGGAAACGTCGAAATCCGTAAACGATCTGACGGAAAACCGTGAATTTTGAAATAAAAAGTCTACTTGTGCTGTGTTGGAGGGGTTAAAGAACACAACAGGACGTCACACAAATGGGCCGTTTCATTGATTCTCCTCCCCGCTTTTCTTGGCGTGAATGCCCGCTAACAGTTCCTGAACTCTGTGCTCCGCAGGAACAGCTCAGAGTGGTTGGACCTGTGGATGAGGGGGGATAAAGAATCTCCGCGTCTGGAGAAACATCCGCTCAACGAGCAGCTGACCATTAAGAAGTTAGCGAGATCGGACGAAGGGACGTACAAAGTTCTGGATGCAAACGGCCTCGCTGTCAGCACCGTGCAGCTCTTTGTGAACGGTGAGTGGCCAATTCATCTATTAGTCAATCTTAAACTTTAATAATATTTGACTGTCAAAGTCATATTATTAAAAAAATTATAAAAAAAAGCCTAATATTCTCCGATTACAGCTTCTCAAATGAGAGGATTCTCAGCTTTTCTCGGTTTTATGTCTTTTAAAAATGAAAGTCTTTGGTTTTGCCGCTGTTGGTCCAGAATATTAGCTGCAAGTTCACTGTTTTCTAGCTGCTTAAAGCGTGATTTATGGTCCTGTGGAGGCTCCACGCAGCACGTAGCCTACGTATTGGCGTTTTTCCATTACGTGGTACCTGCTCGACTCACCTCGACTCTACTCGCCTCACTGTGAGTCCGTTTTCCATTGCAGATTTTAGTACCGCCTCAGCGTGGCTGGTCGTCATAGCGCCGCCGCAGTAAACTGCCGTGACCTAACGGACACACACACAGAACGTGGAAGGTGGGTTGTTGTTGTTGATGCCAGAAGACACATTTAGTTTCAAATGAAGCTGGAGGTAGCAAAAAAAAAAAAACACACAGCTGGCTAAACTATTTAAAAATGGCGGGTTTGTTCAGGACACCCCCGTCTGTCGCTTTCACGTCACCTTTTGGTATCGACTCAGCTGGCTGGGAACCTCGACTGAGGTGGTACTAAAATAAAAAAAAGTACCCGTTAGCAGGTACCAGGGACTTTTTTTCGTAATAGAAACCCAAAAAAGGCGAGTAGAGTCGAGGCGAGTCGAGCAGGTACCATGTGATGGAAAAGCGCCATAAGTGGCCTGAAGTTTACAGTATACTTGTGCGTTGTGTGCGAGAATAGCAGGGCTGGCATGTGTGTGTGGTAGAGCGAGTGAGAGAGTGACGGTGATTATCTTCGGAGCGAGTAGCGACTCTAGAGTCTTAGTGAGAGAAACAAAGTGTCTCCCCTGTTCTTTCTGACCACGGTGGGACATCTGGAGCAGGAAATGAGCTGTGAATGACCCTTCCCCAGAGGGTCTGGTGTCAACCACGCTAGCAATAAATCTGAAAATCTGAGTCATGGGTAGTAAATATCACCGAATGTCCTCTGGTAATGTCAGTCCACTGTGAATAAAGATTCAAATCACAGACTTTGAACCAGGAACTGTTTTGTTGGAAAGGCTTCTCTTCGATTGTTTAAGCTCTCACGTTTCACTTCGTTTATTTCAAACGAGGCGTTTCTAAATGTCAGACTCATTCTTGTGCCACATCTGCTCTCTGCTTTTGCCAAACATGAACTCTCCTGTCGTTTCAGATCCTGCTGCCCTGCAGTTCCCTCCCTTCCCGCACACCTGCCCTCCCCCCCTACCCACCCGCACACCTGTTCCCGCTTCCTCATTAAAGGCTAACTTCAGTATTTTTCAACCTGGACCTGGAATTTCCCCCATGTTTTTAACTCTTGTGTTGTCTTCGTTTCAACCTTGCACAATTTGTTTTTGCTTTTTCCAGCGTTTTCAATTTTTTTATTTTTCTTCTACACATTTTCAGCGCTTATTTCTACATCCAATATTTTCTGATATAAAACAACAATTTAAAAACGGGCCAATGTGACCCGAAGTCAACACAAGGGTTAAGTCTGATGACAATTTTTGAAATGAGTCCAGTATTAACCCTCGTGTTGTCCTCCCGCCCACTACGCAACTTTTCCTGCCTCTTTTTCTGACGTTTGTCACTTTTTTTGTCGTTTGTTACATTTCTGCAGCGCTTATTTGACGTATTTTTTTCCGACGTTTTTTTCAGCTTTTTCCGTCATTTTTGTCACTTTTTTTAAACGTTCTTTTTTTCAAATGCTATACAATTAAATAAACACCCAAATTCAATTAAAGTAGTGAATTGATCATTTATTTTACTTGTAAAGAGAGTCATATTTTGGTTGATAGAAACCCAAATTTCTGATATAGAAACTTTTAGAAAATGGGTCAAATTTGACATGCTGCCATGTAACGGTAATGGGGCAATTGTGCAACTTCACCTTCCGTTTGGTTTTTGTTTATGCCACCGACAGGCTCAGATTGTTATTTTAAGTGTCTGACAACATTATGGAAGGATCCCTACAGAGATAGACCTTTTAAAATGAGACAACCTCGAAATCACCAAACACACCAGACTTCCATTGAAATAAACAGTAATTTTATCATCGTAAAACACATTTCATTCAAAGTCGAGAGAAACAAAGTAAAACTTTTTAAAAGCCGTCTTGGTTTGTCTTTCCACTGTTCCAACAATCACCACTCTGGTTTGGTTGAAATAAATCCTTAATTCCCCCATTTACACGTGGAAATATGCTGCCTCTATACAGGCTAAAAGTACTGATTATTTACATGGAGTCTGGTGGTGGTGATTTTTTGTTGAACAAAAAGGATCTTACTCTTCAACAAAAAGGTTCATCTCTGTAGGGATCCTTTCCATAATGTTGTCAGACACCTAGAATAATAATATGAGCCTGTCAGCGGCAAAAACAACACTTTTAGTCGACGAAATTGAAGGTGCACATTTGCCCAGCGAGTGGTTCCATTGCAGCCTGTATCACGGCTGCAGCGATCTTGCTCAATACTGGACTAGACTAGTCACTAAGACACAAAATCATAGAAAATTGGGTCCAGGTTGGGGAAAAAAAAAAAAAAAGTTACCCTTTAAGCCGTGTAGCATATATACACACCATGATTCATGCTGGTTTTCAGACTACAAGTAAGGCTGAACATTTGACTTTACCTGACTGCTCTCTGAGTTTTGCCTTTGGGTCCATCCCTGGTTTGGAACGACAAGCATATTTTGCTTTGCGTAAAATCTTACCTCAAGCAGTTTTGAATTATGATTTGCATCATTGTCACATGCAACTTGTTCACTGTTTCACAGAAAAATACACGGCTCAGAAATTCTACCAGACCCAGGAAAATCAAGTACCAACAGGTGAGAAAGAAAACATACACAGTGGTGCTCATAAGTTTATGAACGCATGCTAAAGTTGACTAAAAAGAGGAATAAAACAAATCATCTTTTTGAAATTGATCTTAATGCCTTAATTAAAAAAATTTGGAAAAGTCCAACCTTTAAGGACACAAATTTTCTTTGTGAATGAATAATGTCTCGTAAATAAATAAATGTCAGTCCACCCCTATGTTAAATTCCCATAGAGGCAGGCAGATTTTTATTTTTAAAGGCCAGTTATTTCATGGATCCAGGATGCTATGCATCCTGATGAAGTTCCCTTTGCCCCACATCATCACATCCCCTTCACCATACCCCCACATCATCACATCCCCTTCACCATACCCCCACATCATCACATCCCCTTCACCATACCCCCACATCATCACATCCCCTTCACCATACCCCCACATCATCACATCCCCTTCACCATACCCCCCACATCATCACATCCCCTTCACCATACCCCCACATCATCACATCCCCTTCACCATACCCCCACATCATCACATCCCCTTCACCATACCCCCACATCATCACATCCCCTTCACCATACCCCCACATCATCACATCCCCTTCACCATACCTAGAGATTGGCATGGTTTTATTTCAGTTAGCCTAACAGCTGGTTAGATTTGCATTGAGATGATTTTATGGAAAGTACCCCATGCCAATCTCTAGGTATGGTGAAGGGGATGTGATGATGGGGGGGTATGGTGAAGGGGATGTGATGATGGGGGGGTATGGTGAAGGGGATGTGATGATGTGGGGTATGGTGAAGGGGATGTGATGATGTGGGGGTATGGTGAAGGGGATGTGATGATGTGGGGTATGGTGAAGGGGATGTGATGATGGGGGGGTATGGTGAAGGGGATGTGATGATGTGGGGGTATGGTGAAGGGGATGTGATGATGGGGGGGCCAAGGGAACTTTATCAGGATGCATAGTATCCTGGATCCATGAAATAACTGGCCTTTCAAAATAAAAGTCTGCCTGCCTCTATGGGAATTTAACATAGGGGTGGACTGACGTATGCCTCCTGTATTTTAAGGATTAAGATAAAGTTCCAAAAGATGATTTTTTTAATTCCTCTTTTTAGTCAACTTTAGCATGAGTTCATAAACTTATGAGCACCACTGTATATTCTGGCACATGAAGCAAACTTAAAAGACGACTCACATGAAGGGAATGAAGTTTCAAAAGTATTAATTATGTCTTCCAGATGACGCTGCCAAAAGCAGCTGTTCAGCTCTCCTCCTCTTGTCTGTTCTTGTCACGGGTTTCCAAATTCTTCATCTGCTCTGAGAAGATCTCCTCTGAAAAATAACTGCACATAGATGCACAACAACTACACGACACACTACTGCCAGCAAATCATTTAAAGGTTGTCTGTCAGATATTGTTGCGTGTTTCTGAACTTTGTGAATATTTCTAATGGATCAAGTCAGATAAGCCGCGTGTGGGAGTGTAGATTGTAACTTAAGTAGAGTGACAGAGTGCGTGAGATGTGATTTAACCCTTGTGTTGACTTCGGGTCACATTGGCCCGTTTTAAATTTTTGTTTTATAATCAGAAAATATTGGACGTAGAAATAAGCGCTGAAAATGTGTAGAAGAACAATTTAAAACGTTGGAAAAAGCAAAAACTAATTGTGAAAAAAGGCGTCACAAATGTCGGAAAAAAAGTCTCTTTCAAGGTTGAAACGAAGACAACACAAGGGTTAAGTTAAAAAAAAGAAAAATGAGAACAAAGTTTGTATTTCTGTTCGACAGGCTGACGTCTAAAACAACTCTGGAGTCAAATTTACTGTTTAAAAAGAAAATGTGTTTTAGAGGAATTAAAAAGAATTCTGCATTTTTGGGAATATATTCACTTCCAGAGTTCGATGAGACCCCTCAGGGTGCTTTCACACCTGTAGTTCGGTGGACTCGGTGCAATTCGGGGGTGAAGTTGTTACATAATTCATTTAGTTCGGTTTGTGTTCACACTGCACTTTTATCTCGCCAAACGCTGTTAACACAGGTCAAAATTTCTAACGCCGAAAAACACCGCAATAAATACATCTTTCTGCGGCCGGGAGGCGTTTTCATTCATTTCAAGCGGAGGAGTTTCGGCATGAAATCCATACCAGTGTAAAAAAAAATGTTTTCTCTTTTTTACTGGAGGATATGTGCAATAGTATTTCTTGATTGGGCCAACTGTAATTTCACAATGATTTCATTTTAACATGCGAGGGTTACAAGTAGTCAACTTCACCCGCTTTGAATGTTATCAGCCGATTGAATAGGCCTTCTAGGTTGCTCGGTAGGCCGTTATCATCTATTGGTAAGCTGGATAACCCAGCCGCGTCAGCATTCGACGCTCAGAGCAACTGCTCCACTGCGGTGCTGTAAGATGACGTAGAATTAAGTGTGGAAGGTTGGGGTGGTGGGGTTTTGGCTAGAAGGATACAGCTATGGGGGGGCGACAGTTAAGTTTAGACACCAAAGTTTAGATTAGGAAAAAGGTCGTGGTTTGGGTTGAAAAACTCCAGAGTAGCATCTGTTTGACGAAGTACTTCGTATTATCATATTCCCGCGTGAAACAAAAAATCCACGTTGATGTTTTATGCGTTACATAGGCTACGAAAGTTAACTTTCTCACGCAAACAATAACAGGACTTCCACCCGGGAAACAGGTGTTAGTGTGAAACCAAATATGAACGTTGACTTTTTATTTTTTATTTTTTTTTAAGTGAAGTCAGTTAACTTTTTTCACTGAAAATTAGGCCCTATGTTCCCACATTTCTAGGACATTTTCAAAATTAGGTCTTGTGTTCCTACATTTCCCATCAATTTAAGCCCGATCCTCCCACAACATTTTTTAAGGTTAGGGGGATAAAATCTGATACAAATTTATGAAAAAGGAAATGTGGGAACATAGGGCCTAATTTTGAAAAAAAATCTTAGAAATGTGGGAAAATAGGGCCTAATTTTTTAGCAAAAACTAAAAATTATTGGAAATGTGGGAACATTGGGCTGTGGGAACATAGGCACGTACCCCCTTATGTAACGGTCCTAACCAACATTAGCATTTCAACCCAAACCACGATCTTTTACTAAACCTAACCAACCAAGTAACGTTAGCTCTGGGACTCCCAGTGTGTTAAAAAGTGTTGCCAAGAGGTTCCAGGCGATACCAACGGCGCCTTCTACCCCGTGAATAGATGAGAACGGCCTTCTGAACCCACTAGTTAGTGTAGCAGGGCCCTTTTAACCCTTACAGTATCTATGAGGCTGATAACCGCCCATTCAATGGAGGGATTACATTCAAAAACAGGTGCAATTTCAATGTCAAAAGTTTAAAAATTTGAACAAAATTGTGTTTGGTGTATCTGACACTTTAAAAAGACTGTATGTACGTACATGCGTATGTATACATATGCATGTACATACATACAAACACACATACCTACGCATTAACCATATTTAACTAATTACATACTAACTAGATTAAAGGGTAACTACTGTTTTTTTGTTTTTTTTCAACCTCCTTTTATTTTGTGTCTACGTGACTGATGGGAACAACAATCTTTGACATCGGTCCAGTATTAAGTGAGATCGCTGCAGTCGGCAGTGGAGAAACAAGCTACAATGTAAGTTAACAGTAATTGTCCAGCTTGTATTTACCTTCACAAAAGTGCTCGTTTGGCCACTGACAGGCTCAGATTAATATTCTAAGTGTCTGACAACATTATGGAAAGGATCCCTACAGAGATAGACCTTTAAAATCTCTTTGAGACCTTTCTGTTTATTTACATGGACGCAATTTTGCGGATTTTTTTATGTTTTAAAAAAAAAAAAAAAAAAAAAAAAAAAAAGGATCTTACCCTTTAACAGAAAGGTCGACCTCCTTAGAAATCCTTTCCATAATGTTGTCAGACACTTAGAATATTAATCTGAGCCTGTCAGTGGCCAAACGAGCACTTTTGTGAAGGTAAATACAAGCTGGACAATTACTATTAACTTACATTGTAGCTTGTTTCACCGCTGCCGACTGCAGCGATCTCACTTAATACTGGACCGATGTCAGAGATTGTTGTTCCCATCAGTCACTTAGACACAGGAACATAGGGTTGAAAAAAAACGGTAGTTACCCTTTAACTTCCTGTCTTTCAGAAAGCCACGGGTTTGTTTCATTTCCATTAAAATCCAACTGATTATAATTGTAAACAAATGTAAAATATGTTGTTTGTAGATACTGAACGGTAATTTGTTTGATGTGATGTGATTGGTCATATTTACAGTATATAGTTTACAGTATTAAAATATGTTATGCTCTAATTAAACCAATGAAAATAAAACAAGCAAACAAAATCATGTCGTATTTCCATTATTCATTGTTAATACCCCACAGACTGGTCGGTTCACACTGGAATGACTTCACATACAGATCAACACAAAACGAATGCAACTTGATGAACTCTGCAGAGCTACATAAACGAACTAAGGCACACAACAACTTCAAGACGCGCTCCCTCAGTGTGTTATAACAAGGTGAGGGAGTGAATTTTTAAAGGATCAGTCTGGTGGTACTCTGTATTTTTCCTCATAGTCACTCAAACCCAACACTGAATGTACAGTGCTCAGCATAAGTGAATACACCCATGCTAAAGTTGACTAAAAAGAGGAATTAAAAAAAAAAAAAAACTTTTGGGGGTATCTGGGGTACTTTCCATAAAATCATCTCTCAATGCAAATCAAACCAGCTATTAGGCTAACTGAAATACAACCATGCCAGTCTCTAGGTATGGTGAAGGGGATGTGATGATGGGGGGGTATGGTGAAGGGGATGTGATGATGTGGGGGGTATGGTGAAGGGGATGTGATGATGGGGGGGTATGGTGAAGGGGATGTGATGATGTGGGGGTATGGTGAAGGGGATGTGATGATGTGGGGGTATGGTGAAGGGGATGTGATGATGGGGGGGTATGGTGAAGGGGATGTGATGATGTGGGGGTATGGTGAAGGGGATGTGATGATGTGGGGGCCAAGGGAACTTTATCAGGATGCATAGTATCCTGGATCCATGAAATAACTGGCCTTTCAAAATAAAAGTATGCCTGCCTCTATGGGAATATAACATATGGGTGTACTGACTTAGGCCCCCTGTATTTTAAGGAAGAACATTTATTTATTCACGATACATTATTCATTCACAAAGAAAATTGATGTCCTTAAAAAGGTTGGATTTTTCCTAATTTTTTTAATTAAGGCATTAAGATCAATTTCCAAAAGATGATTTTTTTTATTCCTCTTTTTAGTCAACTTTCAAGCATATTCACTTATGCTTAGCACTGTATATATTAACAAGTTCTGTCACTAGAGCACCAAATGTGGATTAATCGGCCGCTGAAAATAGTCCCCCGACAAACGCGCTTTTAACTAGGGCTGTGTGGTGGTTTTGATTCCGATTCACAGATCCCGATTTGGTTGGTGATTTTCCGATTCGATGTCCATTCTGGGTATTTCAGTTGCGAAACCAATTCTGCTTGGATATGAAACGCGATTCTAAAAGTGTACAGGGTTCCCTCTAATCTGCTGCATTATTAAAAGTATTAAAGGAGAAATCTGGCGCAAAATGAACCTAGGGGTTAATACCACACGTGCACCGAGTCGACCGTTCTCTGGGATGTGTTTTCATGCTAATCGAATGTGACCAGTTTTAGCGCAAACCGCTAATTAGCTTACAACGCTAGTCGTCGGGGCACGGGTAAAGTAAAAACAAATCTCTATTTCTACACCACTAACAAGGCTCAAAATAGCACCAAAACCTCCACGGTAGCATAATGAGGGTCCCTACATGTAAACTGAAGCATTGAGAACTTTGTAAGTGTACAGACTGTTTATTAAAAAGTTTAGAAAGACAGTAGCTCCCAAGACGGCGGACGCCTGTATACGAGAACGCGACTGGCTTCATAATCAATCTTTTTAATAAACTGTCTGTACACTTACAAAGTTCTCAATGCTTCGGTTAACATTTAGGGACCCTCATTATGCTACCGTTGAAGTGTGGTGATATTTTGAGCCTTTTTAGTGGTATAGAAATAGCGATTTGTTTTTACTTTCCCTGTGCCCCGAATACTAGCGTTGTAAGCTAATCAGCGGTCCGCGCTCGCTTGTTTCAAGCTAGAGACCCATTCGATTAGCATGAAAACATGTCCCAGAGAGCGATTGAGTGGGTACACATCTGTTATTAACCCCTAGGTTCGTTTTGCGCTGGAATTGTCCTTTAAGTGCTGAAAATGGCTCGGGCACTGCACCTAAGACTTAGGACCCTGCAATGGGGTTGGAGCTGTGAGCCACAGACAGGAAGTCAGACAGTACTGAGAGCCAATAAGACAAATACAGAATATCGGCAGCTGTATCCTCTAACGTTCAGTCTCACCTGTTGAGGTTCATTAAAGCTGCATCACAGATGGACAAAAAAAAACAACAACATTTTTCAAGTAACGTGTTTGCAAGATCTTCTCTCATTAGTGCAGGGTTATAAATCAAATATTATAGGCGTATGATTTCTTCTTCTGGATTAAATTAAAAAGACAAAAAGAAAAAACAAACATCTGTTCAGTGTTTCATAACGAACGTCCCAAATTCTCATAATAAGGCCGCCTGCACACCGCCTGCGTGGCGCGAGCGTGTCCGCTGCGTGGCGCGAGCGTGTCCGTTTTTTTGTTTCGGCTCCCATGTTAACAGGTTAGAGCGTGACACGCACGCATAAAGAGGACCGACGCCTATTTTTCACGCGACACGCAAGCATGTTGGAAGCGTTTCCAGACAAAATGGAATAGACAAAAAGATGTCATTTTGACACAAATACATATTAATAAATGACATTTTGATGTTTGAAAGTCTCTAGGTTTTGACATGAATGCAGATATAAATGAAATTTTAAAAAATAATAATAATCATCAATTTTCAAATATTGCACCTGTCAATAGAGAAATTAAATATTCCGTGGCCTATTTTGCCGTCAATACTGCAGACGTTTTCTTTGCTGTAATCAAATCAGTCTATATTTATGTTTAACATTTCATTTTATCAATGGGAAACATACATGTGTACAGACACGTTTCTGGTGTGCAAAGACAGAAAACGCCACGCAGCCGCCACGCAACAGAAACGCCATGCTCACGCCACGCAGGCGTCATCATAAAAACAGGAACATTTTACACCAGTACATTTCATTTTTTTTAAAAGATATAATCCGTAAGATTTTAATCACTATTCATGGCAGGGCTGTTTAACGTAAATACCTCTCTCTCTCTCTCTCTCTCTATACAGTGCAGTGCAGTTTTCACTGTTAGTGGCGGGGTCTGCCATTCATTCCTGTGCTGGATTCAGATTGCCCTCACGTAAATAGGAACATAATCCAGTGTTTGTGTGTAATTAGATCTCACTGATATCAGCCTCAGACTTTTTGACGTCTGTGAATCAGTAGAGGCATATTTTTGAGCGTCACAACCCCCGCGAAATGACTCGTTTTACTATTCGAATTGGATCCGTTTGGTCCGGTGACATTTGAAAACACTACAAGAGCCGTGCAATTAAGTCATTTGCCTGCTTTACGGGCCGCAGGCAGCAGCGCCGATCAGCCGGGTAACCGTCTACGCTGCAGTAGAACTTTTTTGGCTTCATGCGCCACTGAGTAACTCTCATAGGAATTAAGGGGGCTCCGCCTCCAACGCTGCATCCGGGTTTTAGAATATATCCATGAGCACAACGCACCTGCAGTTACCACCGGAGACCACCGGCGCCCAAAAACCAACCGTGACCAAAATCTTCAGGATCATAACTTCAATTTTACAATATTAAATTAAAACTGTTTACAGACAAGCAGTGGCTCTACAGCTCGATTATTATTATTATTATGGATATCTGCCTCTACTTTTCAGCACCTTTGGTGAGTGACGTAAAGTGAAATAAAATAGAAACATTGAAAATGACTTGGTTCATATCCAGCTTGTGTCTCTGTGCAGACACTCACTGATCTATGATACGACTTGATGGACTTCAGATGGGTGGAAAATGTCTGCTTTGTTAACGCCTCCCAAAATAAATGTACAGCATGACTCACTTTCTTCAGATGGGAGTGATGGAGGGAGGGAGGGAGGGAGGGAGGGAGGGAGGGAGGGGAGACCTGCAAGGAATCAACACCTCCAGGTATTATGCTGATGTTTCAAACCAGTCTGGTTTTGTCGATCCTTTAGCGGAGGAGTTCCCGGCTGACGGAGCCCCCCCCCTTCAGAAGTTGGGTTTGTGCTTCTTCACCTCCACCATGAGGTGGTGCAGGTTGATGAGCTCCGAGCGGACGGCCAGGCTGCGGAACGTCGGCTGGTTCAGGACTTTGTGGAAGCCGTGGTAGTACTGGATCAGCTGGGTCAGAGCGCCCTGCGGCGGGGACAGGAAGCGTTTGCTTCATTACACCACTCACTTTCTCTTAGACAGAGAGACAGACAGGTAGACAGACAGACACAGACAGATAGAGACAAGAGACAGACCGAGACAAGAGACAGACAGAGAAAAGAGACAGACAGACACACACTATAGTTGTTTAGCCTCTTTTAATTGTTCTGTCTCTTTGTTGTTGTTTTGCCTCTTTCCATAGTTGTTGTATCTCTGTGTCTGTTTGCCGTCTCACCTGTCTGCTGCCGTCTCACCTGTATGATGCTGGTTCCATTTTTGAAGTTGGTGAAGGACCTCATGACGTCCTGACTCATCGACTCCACCGACTGCTTCCACGTGCTGGAAAACCCACGAACCAGCTGAGTGATACGAGCTGCAGGACGCACAGACGGAAATGACTTGAATCCTGCGTCTGACGTGGTGTGATCACACAGAAAATGAAAGCTCAGATAGGCCGATCTGGAATCTTCCTCCTTATGAGCTCATAAGGAGGAAGGTTACCTCCCCTTTCTCTGCTTTACCCGCCGAGAGAATTTGGCCCACCCATGAGAGAGAGAGAAACATCATGGCTTTCAAACAAGCAAAGTGGCAGTTGGTCAAGGCCACACCCCCACTCTCCACCCCCCCCCCTTCTCCCTCTCCCTCTCCTCCTCAATAGCAACAAACACAGAAATGGCTCATTGTGGGACTGGCTCTAGTGGCTGTAATTCTGCACCAAGGCTGAATTTCAGGAAAGAGACTTCAGATACAGTATTAGGGGACCACTAAGGTCTATATAAAAGAGACTTCAGATACAGTATTAGGGGACCACTAAGGTCTATATAAAAGAGACTTCAGATACAGTATTAGGGGACCACTAAGGTCTATATAAAAGAGACTTCAGATACAGTATTAGGGGACCACTAAGGCCTATATAAAAGAGACTTCAGATACAGTATTAGGGGACCACTAAGGTCTATATAAAAGAGACTTCAGATACAGTATTAGGGGACCACTAAGGTCTATATAAAAGAGACTTCAGATACAGTATTAGGGGACCACTAAGGCCTGTATAAAAGAGACTTCAGATACAGTATTAGGGGACCACTAAGGCCTATATAAAAGAGACTTCAGATACAGTATTAGGGGACCACTAAGGTCTATATAAAAGAGACTTCAGATACAGTATTAGGGGACCACTAAGGTCTATATAAAAGAGACTTCAGATACAGTATTAGGGGACCACTAAGGTCTATATAAAAGAGACTTCAGATACAGTATTAGGGGACCACTAAGGCCTGTATAAAAGAGACTTCAGATACAGTATTAGGGGACCACTAAGGCCTATATAAAAGAGACTTCAGATACAGTATTAGGGGACCACTAAGGCCTATATAAAAGAGACTTCAGATACAGTATTAGGGGACCACTAAGGCCTATATAAAAGAGACTTCAGATACAGTATTAGGGGACCACTAAGGTCTATATAAAAGAGACTTCAGATACAGTATTAGGGGACCACTAAGGCCTATATAAAAGAGACTTCAGATACAGTATTAGGGGACCACTAAGGTCTATATAAAAGAGACTTCAGATACAGTATTAGGGGACCACTAAGGTCTATATAAAAGAGACTTCAGATACAGTATTAGGGGACCACTAAGGTCTATATAAAAGAGACTTCAGATACAGTATTAGGGGACCACTAAGGCCTGTATAAAAGAGACTTCAGATACAGTATTAGGGGACCACTAAGGCCTATATAAAAGAGACTTCAGATACAGTATTAGGGGACCACTAAGGTCTATATAAAAGAGACTTCAGATACAGTATTAGGGGACCACTAAGGCCTATATAAAAGAGACTTCAGATACAGTATTAGGGGACCACTAAGGTCTATATAAAAGAGACTTCAGATACAGTATTAGGGGACCACTAAGGTCTATATAAAAGAGACTTCAGATACAGTATTAGGGGACCACTAAGGTCTATATAAAAGAGACTTCAGATACAGTATTAGGGGACCACTAAGGCCTGTATAAAAGAGACTTCAGATACAGTATTAGGGGACCACTAAGGCCTATATAAAAGAGACTTCAGATACAGTATTAGGGGACCACTAAGGCCTATATAAAAGAGACTTCAGATACAGTATTAGGGGACCACTAAGGCCTATATAAAAGAGACTTCAGATACAGTATTAGGGGACCACTAAGGTCTATATAAAAGAGACTTCAGATACAGTATTAGGGGACCACTAAGGCCTATATAAAAGAGACTTCAGATACAGTATTAGGGGACCACTAAGGTCTATATAAAAGAGACTTCAGATACAGTATTAGGGGACCACTAAGGTCTATATAAAAGAGACTTCAGATACAGTATTAGGGGACCACTAAGGTCTATATAAAAGAGACTTCAGATACAGTATTAGGGGACCACTAAGGCTTATATGAAAGCATCCAAAGAGCACCATGTCATGGGACCTTTAAAAACATCAGAAAAGTGACAATAACGTAGGAAGAAGTGATGACATGTCAGGAAAAGCTTCAAAAATTTTGAATAAAAAAAAAGAGACAAAAAAAACATCGGGAAAAGCTTAAAAAACGTCGGGAAAAGTGACAAAAACATCGTAAAGGAGGCCAAAACTTTAAAAAAAAATAAAGTTTGAATTTGAAATTCTGATCGAGAAAAATCAAAAAGGTGCATGGTCAACGGGAAGACAATACAAGGGTTAAAAAAACTGTGTGGGTTAGATGCGAGTGTGAGAGGAAACAGAGCAAGAAATGTGTCAAAAAAAAAAGTTTGAGACGGGGCAGAAATTTCTGCAGCCTCAGACTCACAAGAGGAGAAACAAAACCGAGAGGACGGCTGAACGCTGATGAATGAAAGCTGTTCATTACTCTGTAAAACAAAACCAAAGCATGAACCGAAAGAATACCGCCCACGCTGTGATGTCATCAGTCAGGAGTTTTTTTAATCAGTGGCAGTATAAACATTGCTCATTTAATGTCATTTTTATTTATTCATTTTACTTTGGCTTGTTCCAGAAATCCTCATTCTTCTCCTTCTTTCTTTAAAGTACAATTTTTGATTAAACTTCAAATTGTGAATAAAATGAACATTTCAAAATAAAATGTACATTTAAAAAGAAAGAGAAAATATCAAACCAAAAACAAACCGATTCTTCTCACCTTCTTCGTTCTTTAGTCGGTCCAACTGCCCTTTCTCCATCAGAGCCTCGGCCTCCTTCACGAAGGCGATCATCCCACCGAAGGGGGGAGACAGAATCTCCTCGATAAACTCCTGGAGGTTAAAAATTACACCAGTGGGTGGCATTTCTTTCATTTGTTATATTTGATGTAATTATGATGATAGAATAAGCCAAAACCAAAGCTATAAGAAGGCATAGTCATGCAAAAAAAAATATATACAAAATGACCGTGACATACTGTGAAAATCGCCAGAATCTTTAAAAAAAAATACCGTGATTCAACAAAGTGGACTTTGGGAAGAAGCAGGGAAGGAACTACACCCCTCCTTAATATCAACAGGTGGACAGCTTCAAGTTCCCTGATGTCCAATTCTAAGTGTCTGGCGAAATTATGGAAAGGATTTCTAAGGAGGTCGACCTTATTGTTTAAGAGTAAGATCTTTTTTTTTTTTTTTTTTTAAACAAAAACATCTGCAAATTTGCGTTTGCAAAACGCACCAGACTCTATGTAAATAAACAGTAATTTAAGCATGGTAAACACGCTTCATTCAAAGTCAACAGAGACAAAATAAAACTATGAAAAGCTGTTTTGGGTCGTCTTTCCACTTTTCCAACCATCACAACTCTAGTTTTGGTTGAAATAAACACATAGTGTACTGATTTACATGTGAAAATATGTTGGCTCTATACAGGCTAAAAGTATTTTTTTTTTTAAATGGAGTCTGGTGGGTTTAGCGCTAGAGACTTCAGAGCTGATTCTGGTTAAACAGAAAGGTCTTAAAGAGGTTTTAAAGGTCTATCTCTGTAGGGATCCTTTCCGTAATGTTGTCACACACTTAGAATATTAATCTGAGCCTTTTAGTGGCAAAAACAGCACTTTCAGTGGACCAAATTGACGATGCACAGCATTGCACATTTCAGCCCGGTCTGTGGCTGCCGGTTAGAGCGTTCACGCTTAATACTGGACCATATTTCAAAGATTGTTGTTCCTACCAGTCACTTAGACACAAAAACATAGGAAAATAAGGTCCAGGTTGAAAAAAAAACCCCCAGGGTCTGAAAATGGTGAACTTTCTTATCGATTTCCCGATTAATGCCTATTTAATGAATGTTCTTGTGATATCCATGCTTTTTATGGTACACTATGTGCTGTTATGTATGCATGTTCTTTGTGCAAAGAAAATACCCCTAGGGCTTAAAAAAAAAAAAAGCCTGAGGAAACTATGGGTATCCCCTCAAATACTGAGCAATTTCTACTCCTGCATTATTGACGGGGAACATCAGTGTATGGTACGGAGACAGCACCAAATCGGACCGCAAGGCCCTGAAAAAAGTAGTTTGTTTGGCTGAACACACAATAGACATTGCCCTACCCTGCCTAAAGGATATTTACACAACGTGCTGCAAGAATAAGGCTAAACCACTCAGGTAACAGCCATTTCTCGCTGTTGAGGTCGGGTAGAAAGAACCGCATACACCAGGCCAGCACTGGAGAGGCTCAGGAGGTGATACTACCCTCAGGGCAGCAGGATCCTGACTACGACTGCCCCATCATCTCGGTTTATATAAGGTAATATAATATACCTGCAAAACAAAAGCTCTGCGCACAAAGAGGACGCAGGAAAAAGGGAGTGTAACAGGGCTTCAGATTTTACCAAAACAATGACAGTGCATGTTTGGAACGGGCCGATTGCTTGGTCTGTGGTTTTGCTTCTTGTAGCTTCCTCCAGAACCACTGTAGCCCAAAATTATTTAAAGGACCCCAAAGCACTTAATATGCAACCACACTGTATAGCCGAGGGCTGCAGTCAAGTCCACCTTTGTTGAGTCCAAGACAAGCCCAAGACCAGGAATAGTCGAGACCGAGTCCAAATGAGAGTCAGTCAACACCGAGACATCCTCTTCAAGACCATTTACTGACATGTTTATAATTGATGTGATGTGAGCGACAGTATATCTTCTATTAAGATGATAAGTTTGCTTTATTATTTGTAATAATCAAAAAGCAAGTGCAGACTAACACAATATAGGACCAAATTAGGCCACATTATTTACTTAAAATATAAAATGTAAATGTTCCCATTCTTGAACTTAGTACTGAAGAATCCATTCAGTACAAAGTGCTTGCTGACATTGCGTCTGTGGCCAATATGAAAATGAGTGATGCCTGATGATTGAGCTAGCCTACTGTACAGTATATGATGCAGCCAGGCTGATCCAGGCAACCAATCACGATGCCTGTCCCAGATGGATTTTGTAATGAAACTAATACCTGTTTTTCTGAACCAGAGCGCTTCATCAATGGTTTTGTTTTGAAGGAAGAAGTTACTTTAGAACAAAAGCATATGCTGCTGGACTCGTTCGAGACCAACTAGAATATTTGGCGGGTCCAATGGCCGAGTCCGAGACAAGGCTGAGTCCAAATACCAACGAGTCCGAGAAGACAGAAAAGCGTCTCGAGTCCAAGTCCGGACACCAGTACTACAGCCCTGGTGGCTACTACTTATGACTTACTGTGTACTTAAGAAGAGGAAACCATTGTACTACATTTACCTGACAGAGAATGTTGCAGATTTAGTTTTACTCAGTTTATTAATTTCCAAAATCCAACGCTGTCTAAACTGCTCCAAATTCCAAACGCCAAGTTCATCGTTGAAGAGGATGTTTGAAAATGTGTTACATAGGGACTGCTCTTGTTTTTAATAGCCATCTTATTCGCCTACATCAGTAATTCTCATTTGTTTTTATTGTTTATATGTACAGTCATTTTGTGACTGTACATGTAATTTTTTTTTTTTTTACTTATTGTTATTTGGGTATTTTTTTTGTATTTCTTTTTAATTGTGCTGTCATCAGAGTGTCATTGGATATCCCTCCCTGAATAAATAGAGGGTATAATAATTGGGAACCGAGAAAACCAAGTGTAAAGGAGATCGGATTAACCTGTTCACGAGATATTTCAAAGACAACAGAGACACCCACACACACCCACACACCCCCAGTCACACCCACACACCCACACTTAGAGTTTGATGCCTCTGCGATGTTTACCTGAGTCCTGGCCAGGAGCAGCTGTTGGAAACCTTCCACCTCTTTACTGTCATCTGCTGCCCTCTCCTGGACACACAGGGAACAACCACCACCACACATCATTTAATAATACTGTGTGTGTGTGTGTGTGTGTGTGTGTGTGTGTGTGTGTGTGTGTGTGTGTGTGTGTGTGTGTGTGTGTGTGTGTATATATATATATATATATATATATATATATATATATATATATATATATATATATATATATATATATATATATATATATATATATATATATATATATATATATATATATATATATATATATATATATATATATATATATATATATATATATGTGTGTGTATGTTTATATTTGTATCCATGCATTTCTCCAAATTATTTGTATAAAAGGACCGGAAGACGTTTGCTAAATGAGTTTGTGTTGTCTTGTGGGATGGGCCACAATGTTTGGCACTGACACAGAAATAAAATTAAACACACTAACTCTATCTGTGGACATGTTGTTACGTATATTTGTATGCACAAAAAAAACGGCGTGAGATAAATGGAAGGCACTAAAAGGACAAAGAAGGAGGCACGGTGAAGATGTGAGCCGACCCAGCTCACCATGAGGACGCTGAGCAACATGTCGTAGTTGTTGATGAGGAAGATGAGCTGGTCTCTTCGGGAGGGGAACTCTGCCGCCATCTTTAGCACAAAGTTTTCCACCTCGACCTGCAAAGCAAATAGTCATGTTTTTACCATACGTGACCCACTCAGTTTGTGGAAGAGAGTGACAAAATAAAATCTACCATTTATTTCACTTCAGGACACTGATCTCTCAGAGCTTTTACTTTGACATTAAAATGTGTCAATAATTTGGCTTTACAGTGTACTTAAAAGTGTATAGCTTTGAAACAGCTAACTAGATAAAACCGTTAACCTGCACAACACTTCAAGACAAAGTACACAATCATTATTTACCTAAAAACCCCAACTGTTGTTTCCTGAGCAAATGTAGCGAAGAGACGTGAGCCAAAGGTCAATTTGTGTAATAAAAAAAATTTAATAAAAAAGGTCAAGTCATCTGCATCTTAAAAGGACATTTCCAGCGCAAAATGACCTTAGGGCTTAATAACATATGTGTACCGAGTCGACCGTT
The DNA here is from genome assembly GCA_023566125.1 of Zingel zingel. Taxonomy (NCBI): domain Eukaryota; kingdom Metazoa; phylum Chordata; class Actinopteri; order Perciformes; family Percidae; genus Zingel; species Zingel zingel. Next base: position 3,245,784 of record CM042330.1, read on the forward strand.
CTCTGGGATCTGTTTTCATGCTAATCGGATGCGTCTCTAGCTTTAAACTAGCTACCGCAAACCGGTGGTTAGCTGCTAATGCTAGCTTTCGGGGCAGATGGTAAATTGCTATTTTATACCACTAAAAAGGCTCAAAATAGCACCACACTTCCACGGTAGCATTGAGAACTTTGTAAGTGTACAGTTTATTAAAAAGATAGATTACAAAGACAGTAGCGTTCATGTTTACATGCGGGCGCCATCTTGGAAAACAGTCATGACGAACGCCGTGCAACCAGTAACACAGCTCAAACACGGCGTTCGTGATTTCGACTGCTCATGTCGGTTTTCCTGATCATGCAGATTATTTCTTACAGACGCATTTGTTTTTCTTCTATAACTGCTTTGTTACTTACTGAATTATATACTTAATTATGTTTTGGTTACGTAATTCATTGTTCTTGTCATACTTTGTAAAAAAACGTTACTGCTGTTCTAGCTACTTGATTTGTTATGTAAATACTAGATCTGGTGTTATCTATTTACTTAGTTATATTAAAGTGTGCTTGTGTAGACAGACAGACAGACAGACAGACAGACGTAAAGAAGCAACAGAAAGAGAGGGTTGAAAACCTTTTGTAATTTTTTACATACTTACATTAAAGGCTCATAAAAGAGTCTTTGGCTACAGATAAAAGAGTGTGAATACCTGCTGGCCTGTGTGTGTGTGTGTGTGTGTGTGTGTGTGTGTGTGTGTGTGTGTGTGTGTGTGTGTGTGTGTGTGTGTGTGTGTGTGTGTGTGTGTGATACCTGCAGTTGCCCCAGCAGAGTGTGGGTTCTCTCGTTGGGAAACGTCTGATTGATGCTGACGATGGCTGACGAGAACTCCGCGTAGCGACGAGTGATCTGAAATAAATAAAAAAAAAACGCCGCAATGCAGTCTGCATCAGTCTTGTATAAGGTACTTGAAAGCAATACTTGAGTAAAAGTACAAGTATCTTACCAGAAAATGACTTTGGTAGAAGTTAAGAGTCCCGTTTTAGGATATCACTGCAGTAAAAGTCTTCAAGTATCGGATATATGCTGTACTTAAGTATGAAAAGTAATTTTCTGAATTCTCAAATTTACTTAATTTTTTAGAAGTAAAAGCCAAGTAAAAACTTGGATTATGAACCTATATGTGGCTTCCTTATAGTAAAATGTAATATTCAGGGTTTCCACTCCTTAAAACATCAAATTCGTGGCCGAGTTGGGTCAGTTGGTAGAGCAGGCGCACATATACTGAGAGGTTTATGCCTCGACGCAGAGGTCAAGGGTTCGAATCCGACCTGTGACTTTTCCTGCATGTTTCCCCCTCTCTCTCCCCTCTCTCCCCTAGCTGAAACATATCGGAGTAAAAGTACACATTTTGTTTAGGAAATGTAGCGGAGTAAAAGCGGAGACAAAAGTTTTTTTTGTTGTTATTGTATTTTTGTTCAAAAGGACTTTAAGTTTCATATCTTAAGTTTGTATTTTTATACATTTCATTCATCAGAACTTTAATATATTCTGATGTTCCTCTGTTCTGTTGTGACAATAAAACAAGCAAGTTTATTTTTAAACTGCATTATAAAAAAATGTAAGCGAGGACTCATAAATAACTAATGTTAGGGAAATCTGTTCAGACTGTTACGCGTTTCTGGATTTCGATAATTTGTCGATATATCGGATTTTTAAATCTCCAAAAATTTGTATCGATATCGGCCTTAAAAATCCTTTATCGGTCGGGCTCTAGTAGAGAGTGTCCCTCTTGTGCTCTTCAGCTTTGGGGATCCAAGTGTCAAAGGGCTGAAGGAAACTGAGGGACTCGAGAGGGTAAAGTTTAAAAAGCCTTCAATATATTCTTGGCGTAATCATTAAAACACGACAACACGTTTCAGCCATTTAGGAGTTCATCCGGGCAAGTTCTAAACTTTACCCTCTCGAGTGTCTCAGTTTCCTTGAACCCTTTTACACTGATGTATGTGGTGATACATGTGTGATCAAACACATGCAGGGTGTGGGTGTGTGTGTGTGTGTGTGTGTGTGTGTGTGTGTGTGTGTGTGTGTGTGTGTGTGTGTGTAGACCTACATAGTGTGGTCTGGTGTCCAGTACTCCTAGTTTCTGAGGGTCTGTGTTCCTGATGCTGTGGATGTTCATCTCCAGAATCAGTTCAAACCTCGGCCACAGCAGCTCCAACACGGCCTCCCAGTACCTGACACACACACACGGGGGGAGGGGTGCGCGGTCATGGAAGGCTCGTATAATGTGGACGCCGACAGTGTTGTTGTCAGTACTTTGAATTCCTCATGGGTGACAGAAACTACGCACTATAGCTTTAAAAAGGTTAAAAAGACATCTTACTGCTGCTGGTTGAAACGTGCTGAGTGAGTGACAATACCTTTGAGGCCCTAAAACAGACATTAACAATAACAAATGAATTTCAAGCACATTCTTTTGGCCCCTAAAGGGACACTGACTTGTCGAGAGCGGGGATGGTCCTCTTGGCGGTGATGGCTCGGAACCGGAGGATGATGTGGATGCAGAGGAAGACGGCGATGCTGTCGTAGCAGTCGGATACGTACGTGGACATGCTCTTCTGCAGAGATGGAGCAGATGCAGAGAACAGGACTGAGTTATACAATATGGCGCAATTGTTGTCTCTATGTGGCATTAAAAAAAAAAACATTTCAGAAGTCCTGAACTTGAGGCTTGAACGAGACCCAAAAAAGGTGCATTGTCGGTACCAGGAACATGCTGAGAGTCTTCCCCATGATGCTGTTGAAGAGGTCGAGGGCGGAGTTTCCTGTCACCATGAAGAAGTCGGAGAGGAAGAGGTACTCCCTGCAGCCGTTGTCCAGCAGAGCGTAGTGCTGGCTGCGGAACAGCGTCTCGTAGGGATACTGGAGGAGAAAGATAAGCATTCCATATACCGTTTATTTACATGATCGTCTGTAATGATATGATACAACTTTGTCAGTTTACACTGAAATTCATTTAATGTCACTCACTGAGTAGTAATAGTAGTAGTAAGACTGTCCTCGACTATATCAATTCTTAGTTGACTCACATAATAACACTACCATGATTTTGTTGACTAATTGATTACTTGATTTAATCTACAGATCTGTAAAAAATAAAATAAAAAAGCTATTCAACATGAAAAAACTATTTAAAAAAAAGACTGATCAAGTATAGAAATCTCAGTCAACCAAAGACCAAAACAACCGATTAGACGACTAATCGACTAAGAGGGGGGCAGCCCTAATTTTAAAGGTCCGATGGCATGACAATTTCACTTTATGAGGTTTTTTAACATTACTATGCGTTCCCCCAGCCTGCCTCTGGTCCCCTAGTGGCTAGAAATGGTGATAGGTGTAAACCGAGCCCTGGGTATCCTGCTCTGCCTTTGAGAAAATGAAAGCTCAGATGGGCCAATCTGGACATTGCCGCCCCCCCCTCTCTCTCCTCCTCATTAGCATTTAAAACTACAGACACAGAAATGGCACATACTAAGTAAAGGTCATTGTGCGACTGGCTCTAGTGGCTGGAATTCTGCACCAAGGCTGAATTTCAGGAAAGAGACTTCAGATACAGTATTAGGGGACCACTAAGGTCTATATAAAAGAGACTTCAGATACAGTATTAGGGGACCACTAAGGCCTATATAAAAGAGACTTCAGATACAGTATTAGGGGACCACTGAGGCCTATATAAAGAGACTTCAGATACAGTATTAGGGGACCACTGAGGCCTATATAAAAGAGACTTCAGATACAGTATTAGGGGACCACTGAGGCCTATATAAAGAGACTTCAGATACAGTATTAGGGGACCACTAAGGTCTATATAAAAGAGACTTCAGATACAGTATTAGGGGACCACTAAGGTCTATATAAAAGAGACTTCAGATACAGTATTAGGGGACCACTAAGGCCTATATAAAAGAGACTTCAGATACAGTATTAGGGGACCACTAAGGCCTATATAAAAGAGACTTCAGATACATTTTAGGGGACTACTAAGGCCTGTATAAAAGCATCAAAAAAGCAGCATGTCATAGGACCTTTAAAACCTTTCATTCTGAATTTCCAAAAAACAAACAAAAAAAAAAAAAAACATAGTACAAGATGCCACAAGATGTCAGTGTTGATTCACTTCTTCTACCGTCATGTTTCTGATGTTTCAGTTCTGTTTTTATGACCCTAAACTGAGCCTCCTCTTGAATCTCGGAAACTTAAGAAACTCAAGTCAGCTTTTTTCATTTGGAAATTTGGATACTACTACCTCAGATTTGGGACTGGGCTTTATATTTCTCTGCTATTAATTAATAATTGTGTTGTCTTCTGGTCGACCATGCACTTGTTGTCCTTCTGGGTCATAATTAACACCTTTTTTGTAAAAAATACGAATAATATAGATATAATATATATTAAAACGCACTGGAACCGGATTAATACTCAATATCGTCTGATACGCAAGTTCAGGTATCGAAATCGGTATCTGACTCCCTCAAGACTAATTCCTGAGCAGATAATAGATCGGTGTGTTCTTATGTTCGTTATGTGAGACATACCTGAGTAATTGCACAATTACTTCATTAATTGAACAACTGCACACACAGCCACTGAATAGTTCTTGAGGCGTGTCTTTTCGCCTAATTTCAAACCTTTCCTCTATCATTTGGCAGTTCTTTTGAAAAAAAAATAATAAAATAAATAAATAATAAATAAAATTATATATATATATATATATATATATATATATATATATATATATATATATATATATATATATATATATATATATATATATATATATATATATATATATACACACACACTGTATATAGGAACACCTCTACGACTCATCCCTGCAATCCAATTTGTAAACAAATTTTTGTAATTCTGATGGATAATTATTAAAAAGAAAAGAATAAGAACTTATCCAGCAAACGTTGAGGACTTAAAAGGGACCCTAATTCTAACTTCTACTCAGCAGAACGGGGTGGAAATGTGTTGGGGATGTTTTGTGGCGTCCCACCCTGCTGTCTCCTCTCTGAGCGGTATGTGGGACCAGGATGGGCCCCTCCAGCTCCGTGGGACTCAGGATGCCCCCCCTCTGGCCCAGAGTGAAGATGGTGTTCCTGCTCTTCAGAGACGGTTTGGAGAAGAAACCTGCAGCAGGAAGTCAAGGAGCTGCACGTGTCGTATGTAACCGCGGTTGGCACAGGCACCGTTTGTGTCGGCGGGCGTTGGCGCCACACGAGACTCCCTCAGGACTAACTGCTGAGCAGATATTAGATCGGTGTGTTCTTGAGGTCTGGAAATATGTCGTGAGCTACGGAAACCAAAACCTGCGCGTGTTAAATTTGGGTTCCAATAAACAAAAAAAAAAAAAAAAAGATTCCATTGGAATGATAATTTTTTTTAAATGCTCATATTATGCTTTTTGGCTTTTTCCCTTTCCTTTATTGTGAGATATATATATATATATATATATATATATATATATATATATATATATATATATATATATATATATATATATATTTATATATATATATATATATATATATATTTATATATATATATCTTTTCTGTGCATGTTATAGGTTTACAAAGTGAAAAAGCCCAAAGTCCACCCCAAAGGGACTTACCATCTCCAACAGAAACCACTGTTCACAAACTGCTCCAAACAGCTCTATTGTAGTCCAGCCTTTACTTCAGAGACAAACGTAGTCACTTTGGAACACACGTTATAATGCTCGCCTAGCTGCTAGCATGGCACGCCCTCATACTCTGCTTCTGACTGGCTAGTAGTCCTTACCTAGCTACTGTCAGGGCACGCCCTCATACTCTGCTTCTGACTGGCTAGTAGTCCTTGCCTAGGTACTGTCAGGGCACGCCCTCATACTCTGCTTCTGACTGGCTAGTAGTCCTTACCTAGCTACTGTCAGGGCACGCCCTCATACTCTGCTTCTGACTGGCTAGTAGTCCTTACCTAGGTACTGTCAGGGCACGCCCTCATACTCTGCTTCTGACTGGCTAGTAGTCCTTACCTAGGTACTGTCAGGGCCCTCATACTCTGCTTCTGACTGGCTAGTAGTCCTTACCTAGGTACTGTCAGGGCACGCCCTCATACTCTGCTTCTGACTGGCTAGTAGTCCTTACCTAGGTACTGTCAGGGCCCTCATACTCTGCTTCTGACTGGCTAGTAGTCCTTACCTAGGTACTGTCAGGGCCCTCATACTCTGCTTCTGACTGGCTAGACACAGATAGTTAGCTTAAGCTTTGATTACCTTGTAGTTCAGGATAGAGTTGGGCGCTATATCGATATTATATCGATATCGTGATATGAGACTAGATATCGTCTTAGATTTTGGATATCGTAATATCGTGATATGGCATAAGAGTTGTCTTTTACTGGTTTTAAAGGCTGCATTACAGTAAAGTGATGTGTGTGTGTGTGTGAGAGAGCTGGAGAATCTGCCCTGAGACAGGAGGGGTACGTCTTCAAACAAGAGGATTAAAGATTAGAAATATGGTTGGACGGTGTTTAGAATTTGACAGACTTTGCTGACTTGAACTCCGTATACTCTGGCTGCGGTTAGGGAAACTTAGTGTAATTTTGTGAACCCACAATTGTGTTCTGTAAACTTAAGATGCTGGACTTCAGTAAACTTGCTTTACTGAACTCTTCATCTCAGATTGATCCTTGTGTTCTGGTAAACTTAAGTCCGATGAAAGAAGGCGTGGGAATTAATAAATTGGGAGTCAGATTTGACAGGACTTAGGGCCTTATTTTAGACATAATTCCCTACAGACGGCACGACACGATAACACATCGTGGTTAAACTGTAGTTTGCTTGATTCTCCTCGATCGAGAAGTGCTTCTGTGTAAGTCATCAAGGTCTCTCGAGTTTCTCCGTAACAATGTTCACCATAGGTATATAAATATCAATGGATGTTTACTAGCTAGCAGTCGTTTTTGTGGCACATTACTCAGTAAATCAGTGGAATTTAAAAGGATATTTTTCTTGGCTGTGTCTTCTACTCCCATCAGGTCATCTTTGTCCGCAACCTCCTCGTACTGCGGACGAGACAGAGAAACATCACGTCACAAATACTGAAACGCGTAGCTGCTGATACAACATTCCTGCCAGACTTTTTTCAAATGATATCAGCTGTATGTGATTGAATTCAACAGGTTTCTGTTTATAGTGTATTCTGATCAGGGCTGCAACGAACAACTATTTTCTTGATGAATGGATGAGTCTACACTTCAGCATTTATGTAGACTGCCTATTCATATACACTGTGTTATAACTGATCTACTTCACTAACTAGACTGTTTATTGACTCTTTACACCATCGACTCTTTACACCATCTAGGCAATGATATAGACTCTCCGTTCATGCGGTATATTGCATATCCATCGAATTACCTTAATACGTGCCAGCATTTGTAATGCCCACTTATTCTGCACATTATGAAGCATACTGTATTCTGTATTCTTGTACTATTTGTTGTCTTGCACGCCTACACTTTTCTTGGCCAGTTCACCGTTGCAAATGAGAACCTTTTCTCAACGGCCTACCTGGCTAAATAAAGGTTAAATAAAAAATAAAATGAGTTGTTTGGTCTATAAAATGTCAGAAAATGGTGAAAAATGTGGATCTGTGTTTCCCTAAAAGACCAAGATGACGTACTCAAATGTCCACAACTCAAAGATATTCAGTTTACTGTCATAGAGGAGAGAAGAAACTAGAACAATATTCACATTTAACAAGCTTTTTTTTCCTCAAAAGATGACAAACTAATTTTAATTGATTATAAAAACAGTTGGCGATTAACTAATCATTGACAACGAAATTATTTATCGATTAATCTTTGCGGCTAAAATTCTGATATCTATCAAATAGGCCTGGGAGATATGGCCAAAATCTTCTATCCAGATGCAGGTTATGTCATATCTCTTTAACGATTAGCAAGCGTGTGTTAAAAGGAATATATAAAAGAAGCCCTAATCTAAAATAAAGCACAGGAGACCAGACAAAGCTGAGACTTCTTGCTGTTGTAAGGATTCAGAAAACTGTACGTGTGCGAGTTTGATGGAACAGAAACTGTGTGAATCCACCGACCTGCACTTTGAGCAGCCGGCTGCTGTACGACTTGAAGTAACTGTAGTAAATCTTGCTCATCGTGTCCACGTACTCGTCTCTGATCTCCTTTGCAACCGATCTCTCATTGGCCAAAAGGAACTGGTAGAAAAATCTACAGTGAGACGAAACAAAGCACAGAGTCAAAAAGGGTGGAAGTTTAAACGCATGATGGATGGAATCGTAAAATTGAGAACTTAACTAGAGCTGCAACTAACGATTATTTTCATAGTCGATTAATCGGTCGATTATTTTCTCGATTAATCGATTAGTTGTTTGACCAATACAAATGTCAAAACATGGTGACAAATGTGGATCAGTATTTCCCAAAGCCTAAGATGACGTCCTCAAATGTCTAACTGCGTGTCAATCACTGCTCATGCACACACATTCATTCTCCCTTGTGGGGGGAGGGGCTTAGGAGACCGTTTTGGGCTTTAGTGGAAAGGGGGGAGGGACTGAGAAGTTGTCGATGTTTACATTTTTTGGCTAAGTCCTGGATCTTCACAATCCTAGCTACAGCACTTAAACTGTAGTTTAACGTGCTGGATAAAAAAATGTCTTGAGGGCGCCGAGATAGCTCAGTTGGTAGAGCGGGCGCCCATATATAGAGGTTGTATGTGGGACTCAGGATGCCCCCCCTCTGGCCCAGAGTGAAGATGGTGTTCCTGCTCTTCAGAGACGGTTTGGAGAAGAAACCTGCAGCAGGAAGTCAAGGAGCTGCACGTGTCGTACGTAACCGCGGTTGACACAGTTTCCATTTGTGTCGGCGGGCGTTGGCGCCACACGAGACTCCCTCAGGACTAACTGCTGAGCAGATATTAGATCGGTGTGTTCTTACGTTTGGTATGTGAGACACGCCTGGGTAATTAGGTGAGCATGTACAGTACAAACAACTGCACACACAGCCACTGGTCAGGTCATGTAAACTCTTTTTTTCAATGGCACAACAACAAGCAGAACTTCAGCTGTATGCGCTTGCATTTCCTAACAAAACTAATGTAAGAACGGCAACTTCAAAATATCCGATCACTTCTGCGGGTAATGAGACTCAAATAGGGCTGCACGATTTGGAGAAAAAGTCCTATTGCCACAGTCATAATTTTACAATACTGCGATTGCGATGTAGTGGTATCATCTTTAAGAACGGGTGCGAGAAGCAGCAGGTGGCGCTGTGCTCACCTGTACTTCAGCAGAGTGTTCTGTGGGATCTGGTAGTTTGTCATCGGCTTCCTGAACGAGTAGATCTTCTGAAGGATGAACTCTCGGATCTTTGACACCGCCTGAAGTGAGAAAGAAATATTCATTTTAGTTCCATGTCATTAAGAGAGTCATTTCACAGAAGAATAAGAATAATAGAAAAATCAGGGGGAAACCAGTCTCTTCAAATAAAAAAAAAAAGACAAAAAGACTCAAATATTTGTATTATTTTGTGTGTTTTTGCAATACTGATGCCTTTTCATCCAACTGTTATCTTTAAAGTTGCAACAATTAGTCAGATTAACAGATCAAAAGAAATTTATATTCAACCATTTTTTAATTTCAATTTCCTGCTCGAGCTAAATGTGTTAGTTGGGGGGGGGGGGGGGGGGCTTCAGGCCTGTGTGCAGTGATTTCTAACAAAACAGATTGTAAATTGTAATTTCCCCACTGGGGATCAATAAACTGTATAAATTATTATAAAATCAATTATTATTATTATTATTATTATTATTATTATTCAGTCCTTCCAGAAAAACGTGATTATGCAATCGCATAACTCAATGCATAATCAGCCAAAGTCTGCATATTTATGCGGGGGGGGGGGGGGGGGGGGGGGGAATTTTTTCAAATATGCCGCACTTTCACCGCATAAATTGCCGATTTCCGTGCAGAATATGCGGTGCTTGCATGATTTCATAATCCCCGCATTTTCGTTGCAAAAAAAGTCAGATATATCTTAGCAGAAAGTTGAAAAATGTTGCGTTTACTTCACACAAGAGCAGCCGTTTTCCCCTGTTGCCGTGGGAACGTTATGAAGTGACATAATTACGCGACGTGAACATCATCGAAAAGCTGCAGACCCCGCGATGAAGCCATGATGAAACCGCAGTTTTTGCAAGTTCCCACAATTTCATCGCATTCTTTAAGAAAACGTGGCGCATAATCAAGGATTTTGCCCGCAACAATCACAAAAAAAAATGTTTCTGGAAGGACTGATTATTATTATTATTATTATTATTATTATTATTACTACTACTAGAAAAACTTAGCCCAGAGTAATTTTATTCTGCCCAAAACAAGTTTCATTTTTAATTTGAAAGAACTAATAAACTAAATAAATAATAAATAATAAAATCGCAACTTTTTTGCAACTTTCACCGTCTCCCGCAACTTCATTGCAACAAACATACAAAAGACATCGCAACTTTTATCACAATTTTATTTCTTTTTTACAAAAGCTCCCGCAAAATCAGGCATTTTGGGCCACAATCTAAAAAAAAGGGCTGCGAAATCCTGGAGGGACTGATAATCGATTATTGCCTACTGATGTTACTTGTTGATTTTCCGTACGCTGCTGCTTTTTTTTTTTTACATTCACAAAGTGTCTTTTTTTAAGATCAGATCTGCGGGGGATTTTCTACGCTAATTTCCAAGGCTGCTGCTCTGCACTCGTGCACCGACATCGCGAGGCGCGTTTTACCTCGACGAGAGATCTCGTCACGTCTAATCTCTAGCAGCAACATATCCACTGGTGAGGAGTTTGTTATAAACTGCCCCCCTCCCCTCTCGGTTTCTCACCTTGAGTTTGAGGCGGTCGACGATGTCCTGGATGTCGGAGCAGGCCAGCGTCTCTCTGAAGCTCAGCTCTTTGGCGAAGTTGATCTTGTTGTTGAGCTCGTGGAGCTGCTCCAGAAACTCCTGCTCCGTCACAGGGCTGTCCAGGATGGTGCTGCCATAGATATAAAACATGTGTAGACGAGCAGGCTATATATATATATATATATATATATATATATATATATATATATATATATATATATATATATATAAAGAATAATATCATCTAGGGATGTAGATTTATACTGTTTAATTGAAATGTGGGATTACTTGCTACAGGCAGAGAGGGCAAAAGAATGAAATCAATACCCTGCCCCCACTTACGAGATCATGACTCCAGGCACCACCAGCTCGTCCACCAGCTGGCTGAGGTGGCTGCGCACCGCCTGCCTGTTCTTCAGCCGGACGTTCATGCTGACCGACTGCTGCTGCAGAGTCTGGATCTCGCTGCTGATGGAGGACAGGTCGCTCTGGAAGCCGCTCAGCATGCCCTCCATGCGCTGACACAACCGATGGAAACGGACAGAGAACAGCTGTCAAACTCAAAAATCTAAGTTCTATCTCATCCAGGGTTTTCTCGCTACCGTTACGAGGTTAAGGGGCAGCGCCCAAGCCGTTTTGGGCAGCACCTAAACCAAATCAAAGTAAAATCAGTATGAGCGTCAATGCTAACTGAATGACTTTTCTCAGATCTGATGATTGTAGTTGGACTTCTTTAGCAAGTGTTGTCTTTAAGCCTTTTGAGCGTTACTTATTTATAATCTGCTCTAGCAACGTTTTAGACACAAATATGGTCATAATAATGGTCCAAAATGTCCAATTGCATATTTTTTTTCTGTGAAAAACTTAACCTTTTCTAGACCCTTAACCCCCCCCCCCCCACCAAATACGTGCACCCGACATGTGCGGTATACTCGCCGTTCCCGACCTGTCGCGCGCCAGTTATGAGGTCATGGGAGCGCCGTAACTATTTATACTCGCGCGTGGTGGTCGCGACACTAGTTGCAGTCTTCTCCTGAACAGAGGTGACGGTAATGAGGAAAGGCTACCGACTTTGCTCTTTCTACGGACTAGAAGAAGAAAAAGAAAAAAGGTAAACGACGGCGAAGAGGATCATGTTGAATACTTCAGAATGTCTGCACAACGATTCGATGACCTACTTCGTCAGATCACCATAAAAGAACTCATCTTAACCCGGTAAGTTTACAAGAGAGACTTGCAGTCTGGGAGCACAGACAGAAAGAAAAAAAGAGAGAGTAATATAAATTGAGGGTGGCCGGCTGCAGAATCTTGCTTCTTTTTTAAAAATATTTACAGCATCTAGTTTTAAGAACCGGTGGCAGGTTTAGAGAGGCATCGGAACGTCATGCAAAGAGTTCACTGATTGGCCCGTTATCTGAGCGGGCTTCCATTTCGTGCCAAATGAAACGCAGCCGTCTACTGTCCCGTATTCTCGCGCTGACCTGGTCCTGCGGTGGGTTGTGGGATCTCGTCTTACCTCCAGTATGGAGTCGCAGGCGGTGATCTGGTTGTGCAGAAGAGCGATGTTCTGACTCTCCTTGATGTCTGACAGGCGAACAGTCAGGAAAGAAAAACAGACGACTTTCAATCTAGCCAGTTATCGCGTCGCCGTCAAGTTATGGTGACGAGCTTCATGTCTCTAGCTCGTGTAATGGATGGGTCGTGAAAGCGGCAAGACACGAAAATAAACAATTAATTAATTCATTAAATTAATTAATTAATTAATTCAGCCATCCATCCATCCATCCATCCATCCATCCATCCATTCATAGGTGGATACAGTCTTTGATGGAGGCCTGTTCAATCCTCTGCAGCTCCGACTCCACCTGTTTGGAGTACTGACGGAGGTCAACGCCCTGAAAGCACATGCACACACACACACACACACACACACACACACACACCATCACATATATAATACACACACTGTCAAACTGACAAAGGTACACTCGGAGATACACTGGTAAGAGCCAATGAGGTTTAACCATGTATCGGCTAATTTAAATATCTCACGTTACTGTATGGTGTCAACAGTTAACTTCATGTAATATTGTACGTGATGTTTTCTTTTGCGGGGTGCCAATGTTCCACCAAAACAAGTTCCTTCCTGAGACTATTTAGCAGAGCCACCGCCGCTGCGTCTGGAGCTCAGCGCCACCCAAGACCACTGGGATTGGTTTTAAAAAAATGCAATGCAATGCAATGCTCCCCCCCCCCCCCCTCCTCCCATCCCAGAATGCATCTGTGGTGTAGCCAGACCTTACTCCGCGGCGCCGTGGAGATAGGTCTGGCTACGCGAGACTAGTCCAACATTAGCGTCGTGATATTCTCACCGTTTTGAGCGCCTCCTTCACGAGATCATCTTCCAGATTGGCCTGGATGTGAACTGCGGGAGACAGAGAGGAGCAGCGTTTAGAACAAGTTTAAACATCGCACAGCAACTCTGGACAACAGGTGGTCTTCACCAGGCTGCAGCTTCTCTTTAACGTCGGGTAAACCTGGACTGGGACGTAGGGACACACCCATTATCGGGCCGTTATTTGGCACTTTTGCAGACGTTGGCGTGCCCTACTTTGGCTCCGCTCTGTGTCGCTCCGATTTCACTCAACACTTCAGTTTTTTTTTTTATGCAAGACATATACTTGTATTAGATTATTTTTACACTGTGGCATTGCTACTGTACTTGTGTTGGCGTTTGTAACCGTTGTTATGGCTGCCGCCGGCACCCTCGTGTGTGTATTTAACTTTGATTGTGTTTTATCTGAGATGCGGAGGAGGCTGTGCCATTTCCATGCTGCGGATTGGTTGGCTAAAGGAGGTCCCGCCTAGTTCCTGGGGGTTCCCTTGCGATGGTGACGCTGATTGGCGCGGCATGCCGCCACTGCCCCAAACGAGGCGCTCCGGTGAAGTCCGCCTCCGGCTCAAACAGCCTGCTGGATTGGCAGTCCAGGGCAGCGGTCAGACCTGATTAGCTCGTCTCGTTGTGGCATGTGTGTGTGAGAGGAAGTGGGCCACGGTTTTAAGCATCAAAACTGCTATCTCAACAGGTGTGTCTTGTCTAGTTACACTAGGCTCAGGGCTGCTGTGCGTGTTGGGTTTTTGTTTGGCAAAGTATTTTAGTTAGAGAGGATTTTGGGTCATCCTTTTGGTTTTCCTGTAGCTGGAGTAGCAGTCTTCCTTTTCTTATATTCCTTTGTTGATTTCCACAGCACCCATTGGCCCATTTTTTCCGTTGTGAGTTCGTTTTGCCTTGCTTGTCTAACTGCGTGTCAATCACTGCTCATGCACACGCATTCATTCTCCCTTGTGGGGGGGGGGGGCTTAGGAGCAGAAAGCGGGGAGGGACTGAGAAGTTGTCAATGATTACATTGTTTGGCTAAGTCCTAGACCTTCACAATCCTACCTACAGCACCTTTAATGAGAAACATTGCCTTACTGTCCACTTCATCCAAGATGAACTCATCGGTGGTGATGTCCAGTTCTCCCAGGTTGAGGTTTGAGATGTCTCCATCAGTCTTCTAGAGAAAAACAGACAGAGCCACACACAAATAACAGTTTCAACTAAAATGATTACTATTATTATTATTAAACAACTAATTTGTTTGAGGTGGCACGTCCATCTTTAACACCTGTAAGTTAAAGATCACCATAAATCCGGACGATTATTGTTGCGATCGACAGATTCACCAGTGAATTGTTTAGTCCACGAAGGATCAGTAAATAGGGAGACACGTCCATCACACGTAGGGCTGGGGACCCAATTCAATACTTTTTACAAGGAACTGACCGAACTGCCTTGGAAGTACAGAGTATCAAAAAATGCCTCGTCATTCGTTAACTGAGGAGTACATCTCGTCGGCGTCAGTGAGCCAATAAGCACGCAGCGTGCTTCTACCAAGACCTAACAATGTCTGTGATTGGCTGTCTAAAAAAAAGCAACAAACTTGGGGAGAAACAAGACAGTAGAAGTAACTACAGCCTTGGAACTGAAAAACATTTTGCTAAAAAAATCTCCCGTACCCCCTGCAGTCCTCCAAAGTACCCCTAGGGGGACACGTACCCCCCATTTGAGAAACACTGGTCTAGTGAATGTTCAAATTTGACCAGCCACCAAAAAGATTACAATTGTCTCTATGGCTGGTGAGTGAAGCAAATCTACCAGCCACTATGCATATGTTACCAGCATTTGGCAGGTACATTTTTGTATTTGTATTGTACATTTTGTATTAACTTGTATTCATTTCTAACTCTAAAGCATATTGAATTGCACCGCTGCTGAAATGTGCTATACAAATACATTTGCCTTGCCTAAATGGTGCTAATTCTGTTCCCTGGGTCCAGATCATAAACCACCGTAGGCTACCAAAACATGTCAAATGGACTAGATTATCCAAGAGAAGCCATACACTCGTTACAACCCACTTCTTAAATATGTAAAAATGCATATTTGTAAAAATGCAAAAATAAAATGGGAGCTACCACTGCCTTTCTCACATCTAGAGCAGGTCAGAAACCACTATACAGAGTAGGTAGTAGCTGGGCGATACGGAGAAAATCAGATATCACGATATATTCTTGACCAAATACATCGATGTCGATATTGCGAGGATATTGTAGGGTTGACAATTGATGCTTTTACAAAATATATTTTTTTTTTTTACAATGAGATTTTAAATAAATAATCATCAATAATGTGGTGAAAATAAATCTCCCCCCCCCCCCCCTACATGCTGACTATGTTCACATGCGTGCACAAAAATAGTGTGATGTTAAAAAAAAAAAAAAAAGAGGCAATTCTTCAAATGATATTCCCTTAAAAATGTTTCCCAACAGATTTCCTGAGAAAATATAGTTACTTAGTTAGTTAATTAGTATGTGCTTGTTATTTGAATTTAGACAACATAATTGTAAATCACAATATCAATTTCAACGCCATTTAAAGACGATAAATTATCTAATTGAATTCTCGCCCAGTCCTAATACCAGGGCTCAACATTAACTTTTTGAGGCACAAGTACATTTACGTTTCACTTGTCCGGGTAAATATTTATCATTTTATAATTATTATTTTTTTCAGAATTCGACCAAACCGTTGAAGGCATCCAAACACAATCAACATTAATCAAATTCAGTTGAAAACGTTAAAACAAACGTGTCCCGTATCGGTAAAATAGACGTAACTATGTTACTTTACATAGTGGCACACAATGTGAAGTAACATGGCATTTTATTTTGTTGAGTTCTAACTTGTCCAGTGGGGTTGTTTTGACAGGATGCTAACAGCTAACAGCTAACAGCTACATTAGCTTCAAGCAACGTGAACACACTACGTCACAATACACAATTTGGAAAGACGTCATTCACCGTCGCAGCTTTTTAAAGCAAGACACAGTTCAGTCGGCTAAAAGTAAACGTTAGCGTTTACAGTTCATTGATAATGGCTGCTTCTTGTTATGAATGCTAACAGGTTACAGGTCTGAAAGAGCGCGACCCGTTGGTTGTATTTGTGACTACAACTGAAGATTAAAATACAAGTAACGTTAGTCAAATGTCACCTCGTCTTGTAGATACGCCATGGCGTTTTCTGTCAGGTTTCCAGCTGTGTTTACATCGGGACCAGCTCCAACGGCTGCAGCAGCTACCTCCGCCATTGCGGCCAATTTAACCTAACGTTTAATAAAAAAATAACTTCAATATAAGGTTCCGGGTCGTCGTCAACGAAAACGCGTTTCGTTGCGTTTATGAACCGAAACGAGATATATAAATACGACTGTGTACTGTGCTAGACAAGTAAATGCATTACATTAATTCATAATATGCAACGTTATTCCGTGTGACTACGTTAACATAGCTACATATTTGTGTGTGTTGATTTAACCGGTGTTCAACTTTCTTTTCGGACAGAATATAAGTGATGGACTGACTTCCGTTCGCCGGCATGGTCAAAGTCTCGCGAGATCCTAAAGACTTCCTCTTCGCACGGAACCTACTTCCAAGATGGTGAGTATATTTTCTGTCAACCTGGAATGGTTTTGAAATCCGTAATCATCTATCGTTAATCTCACTCGTTTATCACATTTAGGCGTTTTAATGAATCGTGTACAGTTTGTGTGACCGGGGAGATGTTAAATGGTTGGCATATTAGTGGCAGAAATGGACGTATCAACGCAGTTTACTGTCAACGCTGAGCTGAGGTGTATGGACTGACTGCAGCAAACAAGATAGCGCGAATTGTTACGCGTTTTCTGCCCGTGGCTTGTACTTAACATTTAATTTGTTTGGTGTATTCACGGTTTAAGCAAAGCTGTTCCCTGACAGAGCATATCACGTTACCGGTGTTGTTAAAGTTGAAGAAACGTTTGCAATTGAAGGCGGCTAGCTGTAAAAGCTAAGCTTCATAGTCCCCGATGGCTAGGTGTTAGCATGTTGGGATCATCAGACCGAGGGACAACGTGCATGTTACACCGGTGTGAATGCACACACAGCCGGATACGTTGAGTTGCTTTTGGATTGCTGTTGACTGAGCCTCATGGTTCTGAGTCATTTTGAAGGGTCTGGAGATGCCCAAGAGTTGGTAGTTAGAGCAGCAGCCGCTCTTGTAACGTTAGCAATGCTAACTGGAGCCAAAAAATGTTAGCGGTGGAGACACAGATGATACACCTTCAGTATTTGGCCCACATTCACTTCTGATTAGACCTCAAATCTCTTCGTAAGATACTTGATTTAATATCAAATAACAGCCTTACAAGGTATTCATGTGAGCATTTTATTTTGGCTCTACTCTGGTGGTTGAGCAGTAACTCTTTTGAGACCTTTTAACAGCTCTGAAGTCGCTAGCGCTAAACCCACCAGACTCTATTTAAAAAAGCAATACTTTAAGCGTGTGTAGAGCCAACATATTTTCACATGTAAATCGATAAACTGTTTATTTCAACCAAAACTGGAGTTGTGATGGTTGGGGGGGAAATGGAAAGACGACCCAAAACTGCTTTTCATTGATGTATTCGGTTTCTGTTGACTTTTAATGAAGTGTATTTTACGTTTCTTAAATTACTGTTTATTTACATGGAGTCTGGTGGGTTTACCTCAGTAGTGTTTCATGGATTTGTTTTAAGGCCAGTGTTATTAGAGTTGATAAAATCAATCTGTTGGATGGAAATATTGTTCAGTCAGCCACCAAGGCCACCCAGGGGCACAGTGTGCTGCTATCGGCTGTTGTGCCAAGTGCAACATTTTTATCTTTTTGTTTCTCTGGATTTAGTTAAGTGCCGAGCCAGGATTTCAAGTTTTTTTTTTTTATATTTAACGTTCACTAGCATGATGTTGAGAATCGCTCATCCCCTGATCACGTGTCTGCTCTGTGTTTTCAGTCTCTGGTCATTCCTGAGAAGTTCCAGCACATTCTCCGTGTTCTCAACACGAACATCGATGGTCGGAGGAAAATCGCCTTCGCCATCACTGCCATCAAGGTGAGATCTCCTCCGAAATGTGTCCAGTGCTTTTGTGTGATGGTTTTCACATGAGGATGGACACCGGGCTCGGTTCGGCCAGGTATTTAGAAGTGATGTTCAACGCGATAAGGCGTTGGACATTTTAAATTTAAAACGGCTTATGTAGGTGCGCGCCTGTGTTAACGCGCGCTTGTTGCCCCGTGTGCTCTGATGCACTCATCTGTTGACATTTCCGAATGCCTTCCTACAGTTGCTTAATAAAAGCTGTATTTCTAAACGTACATGTGTCATTAGTATAAGAAATAAAATAGATTTTAACTGTCGGGCTCGGACAGAAAAAATGCGGCCCGATCCGTACTCTATTTCATGTGAACTTGCAGCTTCATTCTTTATATTTACGTAATAAAGAAATCTGATATCGCAATATTCTTGATCAAATGCCTCAATATTGTAGCCTTGACAATTGGTGCTTTTAACCAAAGCTTCACGGTTAGCCTAGATTTTTAGATAATCGTCAGTAATGTGGATGTGACGACGAAGCGGGTAAAGGCAAATAATAGACCGGCTAGTTAGTCTGGTGAGTTCAGAAAATGACATCACTTAACTGTAATGTTATATGTTGCTGTAATGTTACGTTACTGTAATAAAGTATAACATTATAACCAGAAAAAGACAACACTGGAGGCATTTACGACATTGCGATATAATATAAGACAAATATAGTCTTGTATCACAACATCCCATACCGACCAAAGTATGGTGGTGGACTGGTAGCTGGAGAGGTGCCAGTTCACCTCCTGGGCACTGCAAAGGTGCTCTTGAGCAAGGCACCGAACCCCCCCCCCAACTGCTTGGGGTGTGTGTGTGTGTGTGTTTGTTTCAGGCCTGTGTATAATATCAACAGAGTGAAAACATTGTAATTTCCTGTTGTGGGATTAATAACGTATAAATCAATATCAGTGTGTGGACACTAACGTTGCCTGTCTGGTCTCAGGGTGTTGGCAGGCGTTACGCTCACGTCGTCCTGAGGAAGGCCGACATCGACCTCAGCAAGAGGGCCGGAGAGCTGACTGATGATGAGGTGAGGGGGGGTTTCTACAACACTGAGCAAACAACTACTATGTCCCTTTTTTTTTTTTTTTTTTTTTTTTTTTTTTTTTTAAAGGTTAACGCATGTTAAAGTATTAATGCTTCTGTCTGTTGTGTATTACTGTTTTGGGTGTTTGTACCCAGGTACTCCAGCGTCTGTAGACGCTACACTGTTAACTGTTGGTTCTGATCTGTTGGGCTCAGACTTAGAGCCGCAAAGATTAATCAATTAGTCGTCCGATTATTAAATTAGTCGTCGAGTCCTCTTTGTGACTACAACTTAAAAATCCTATTTCCAGGTTGTTGAATGAATATTTTCTAGTTTCTTAACTCCTGTGACAGATTTATGGCCGAGGAAAATAATCGTTAGTTGCAGCCCCCGTCAGATTGTGCCTCCAAGTTTGAAATTTGGCACTTTTCTTTTCTTTTTTTTCTATATTTAACATTTTCCTGCGAGGTAACGGCTGGATTTTGTTTTTTTTCAGGTTGAGCGGGTGGTGACCATCATGCAGAATCCTCGCCAGTACAAAATCCCCGACTGGTTCCTCAACAGACAGAAGGACGTCAAGGACGGCAAATACAGCCAAGTAGGTGGCGGCCCACCCGGAACACGATCGCAACAACCGTGTAAATGTTGTCTTTAGGATAGTGTTGTTGTACTACACATGAAAAGTCTGAAGTTCTGGGCGCCCATATGTAGAGGTTAACTCCTTGACGCAGCGGGCCACACGTTCGACTCTGACCTTTGCTCGCTCTCATATGCCCCAAAAATAATTAAGTCTGAAGTTATATGAGCAGTTATATCACTCGGTTATCGTGTGTGTCAAATCTGCAGCCTTCTGACTGCAGATTTTGGCACATACTTTTTTTTTTTTTTTAACTTGTACGTCAGTCTAACTCCAGAAGCTGAAAGTATTTGTGGTGAAGTTAGCTAACTTGTTTATACTATTGCGTGCCATGGTGGCGAGCGACGTGCCAACGTAACGCCCCGAGGTGTGTCGATGCGGAGCCGCGGGTGTGAAAGTCAACCAGGAATGTGGTTCCAGGGCGTACTTTCTTCTCGCTCCCCTTGCCTTGTGGTGTGAATTGACAAACCTGATTGTTGTCTCGTCTCAGGTCCTCGCCAACGGTCTGGACAACAAGCTGAGAGAAGATCTGGAGAGGCTGAAGAAGATCAGGGCTCACCGTGGTCTCAGGCACTTCTGGGGGTAAGGGAGCCGGTCCAGTCCAAAGTTGGACAAACGTCAAGTCTCTGCACCAATCTTCCTCCCTACCAGAGGGTGCACGCTCGCATCATATATAGGGTTGGGTACCCAAACCCGGTTCCTACGCAACCTGTAGGAATCGGACCGGATCAGAACGCAAATTTAGGTTCCACTTAATGTTTCGACTGGAATATTTTCCCTCTGTCGCTCTGAAACGGACGTAAAAATATCCCGTATCTCGTATAATATCTCGTAAAAGCATATTAACCATTCACTGCACGTGATCGCTAGTAAACGTATCACCTCTTTGATGTAATTTTTCAAGAATCTGTTTAGGAATCTGAATATTATTATTTTTAAAAGTACCGTTCGGAATTGTAAAAATCCAAACGATACCCAACCCTAATCATATATCATACGTTTGATTTTTACTTCATACAGTTAAAAATGTTTGCGCTAGATGCAATTTAAGATGCATCAGATTGCAAACTCTAACGACGTAAAGTCTGACCACAGCGTTTCGTGAACATAGAGCCGTCTCGGCTACTGTTGGTGTAGCTTCTCTGTGAGCTGAAGTGAGTTTACCTCTGAAAGTGTGAAGCTGCTCCGTCTCCGTGTCTGTGAGATGAGAGAGACGTAACTGGAGATGTTGTGCAGAGAGCCAATGCTGGAAACCCTTGACTCTAAAGGCATACAGGAGTGTTACTTTTTATTTTTTTCTTTAAAAGATGCTGCATACACTTTTCTTAATTGTTTCACAAGCGCGGATGCCAATGGCCAGACATTTTGACTTGTCATAGTAGGAAAAGCACAGCTGAAATTAACCTTAACGATGGCTTAATGGTGTTAAATGCAGCTGTGCTTCTCCTACTCTGACCGTCTGCCGTGAGTCTGTTGTCATAAAGCAATGTTTTTAAAGTTCACCTAGTCAATGGTTAATATGTTTAAAGTGGCATTTGGTGAATTTGCTACTCAACCTACTGTTAGATTTTTCTAGCTTGAGTCAAGGCTCGTTTGACAGAATGAAAAGCCGACACGTATGTAGCAGTGTTTTGAGGTTAATGTTGTTTTAACTCTTGTCTTTCTTCCTTTCCAGTCTGCGTGTGCGCGGTCAGCACACCAAGACCACCGGCCGTCGCGGTCGCACCGTCGGTGTGTCCAAGAAGAAGTAAACTCCCCCTGCTTCCCTTGTTTCAATAAAACGCTGAAAAAATCCGTCTGTCCTGGCGCTGTTTCATTTGTTTTGAAGACACCGGTGCTATCTTTTTATTATTATTTTCCTGGGGAATCTCACTTTCATACAGTCAAGTTAAAGGGCTTCACTCAACCCTTGTGTTGTCCTCGGGTCAAATTTGACCTGTTTTCAAAAAGAAATGGGTTTTTTTTCAACCAAATTGCCCCAAAATAACCTGGCTGTATGTTGTATGGAACGTTCTTCGCGGGTACAATTGATTACTTTCTTTGCATTTTGGGTGTTTCATTAAATGTCATAGAATTTTTTTTTTTTTTTTTTTCTTGAAACAAACCTGTTGACACACACGCGCATGTAGGGATATCAGGAACAGTACCAGTCAAAAGTTTGGACCCACTTTCCCAATCAGCACTAGCATTAAACCCACCAGACTATTTTAAAAAGCCATACTTTTAGCATGTACAGAGCAAACCTATTTTCACATGTAAATCAGTAAACTGTTTATTTCAACCAAAACTACAGTTGTGATGGTTGGAAAGACGACCCAAAAACAGCGTTTCATATTTATTCAGTTTGTCGACTTTGAAGTGCATTTTACGATGCTTAAATTGCGGTTTATTTACATGGAGTCTGGTGGGTTTAGCGAACGCTAAAACGTTTGTTTAAAAAAAAAAAAAGAAAAAATCTTACTCTTTAAGGTCGACCTCTTTAGAAATCCTTTCCATAATGTTGTCAGACACTTAGAATATTAATCTGAGCCTGTCAGTGGCCAAACGAGCACTTTTGTGAAGGTAAATACAAGCTGGACCCTATTAACTTGGATATTAGCTTGTTTCACCGCTTCCGACTGCAGCGATCTCACTTAATACTGGACCGATGTCAAAGATTGTTGTTCCTATCAGTCACTTGGACACAGAAAGGGAAATAGGTTGAAATAGCACATGGAAATTATAAAATGAAGAGAACATAAATACACTGATGCTCCGTTAGCCCTGTAACATTTTGCAGTTCAAGACACTTAATCAGAGCGTCTGTTTAAAACATCACATTTCACACACAATGTTCTTTTTTGTTTATTGTGCTGCACTGCTGACAGAATTATTCAGAATCATACAACAGAAACAAAGGAAATATTGCATTGATAATATACAAATATTCCATAAAAACTGAGGTAAGCTAGGAAAACGTATATGGCTGCAGGAAATATAAAGTGCATAAAGACAAAAATGAAGAGTCTAGAGGGTGAATAACTCAGGTTAAATCCAACTGAGGCTTATGGCTTTTTGAAGAGATAACACCCCCGCGGACAGAGTTAAAGGGCGAGTTTGAAGTGACATTTTCATGCAAACTTGTCGACCAAATACTTTTCTATAGGAAACAAAATCTTTGTATGTTCGCAGCGAGAAACAAAAACAGGAGGTAAGGTGGGTGTTATAGCTACATCTTTAAAGGTGGAACATGAGAAAACGGCGTCATAGTAAAATATAGCAGACAGGTGTAAGGTACCTGTACACATCTTTATAGCTCTTAAGTTACACATTAAAAGGACATTTAGAAATAAAACCAGCAAAGGACCTGCATACATCCTCTTCATAACGAGGTTTACTACCTGACATCTATACACCAACTCAAATATTGCTCCCAAAAAGGCGTAGTCACCCTGTCCTACCCCAGTGCATGCTGGGATAGGCTCCAGCCCTTGACAGGATAAGCAGTTCAGAAGAAAATTGATGGATGCGTTTGCAGGCAACGGGAAGGACTGAACGTTTGTGTCTTTAAGCTCAGTTACGTTAACAGCGGTGGGTCTTTACGCCAAACGACACTCAAAGTGTGAGTTTAGTTCCAACTGCAGAAAAAGCTTCCTCAGCGACGCCACGCGTCCAACATGAGAGCAGAAAGTAGCAAAAGAGCTTCAGTCATGTTCTTAGAAATTAAATTATACAAAATATTCCATAAATAGATTCAATTCAGATCAAATCACTCGGAGAAACAACAATTTATTTCATTATTCTAGTTTTTACAACCAAGAACCGACTTTGATTGTTCTATTTTCTGTCGGATCTTACTGGAGGAGAAGCGGAGACTTAAAGTCTTAAAGCAGGAAGTGAACAGTAAACTCTTGCCAAGTCGAGCGCGTCACTGTACCGGTCATAGATAGCGAAAGAAATGGACACATCGAATGGACTTCGACGAAGACCAGTGAAGTAAATTAGAAGTACTTTTCCGGTGATGGCTGAGCGTTACTGCATATTAGAGGGCTGCATTGGGATTGGGTCCCGCGGGACCCAACGCAAATCTCGCGGGAGCGGGCGGTTTTAACTTTGCTGCGGGCGGCTAAAAAAACACTGCGGGATCGGGATGTAGCCTGGAACCCCCCCACACCAGCAGAAACCATAGATATACATATATACTGACTGAGTGTGTGTGTGTGTGTGTGTGTGTGTGTGTGTGTGTGTGTGTGTGTGTGTGTGTGTGTGTGTGTGTGTGTGTATATATATATATATATATATATATACTGACTGTGTATATACTGTATAGCCCATCTATGAGCAGACACCAGCGTGTCTGAGCCTCCCAGGACGGGGAGCTCCGAGCCAAGGCTCCGTCCACCGTCCACCCGCTCCCTCTCCCTCTCCTTCTGCTCCTTCCTCCCCCTCTCACCCTCGGCTCCTTTCTCTCCCTCGGCTCCTTCCTCCCCCTCTCTCTCATCCTCGGCTTCTTCCTCCCCCTCCTCTCTCCCTCCCCCTCGGCTCCTTCCTCCCCCTCTCTCCCTCTCCTCTCTCCCTCATCCTCGGCTTCTTCCTCCCCCTCCTCTCTCCCTCCCCCTCGGCTCCTTCCTCCCCCTCTCTCCCTCTCCTCTCTCCCTCATCCTCGGCTTCTTCCTCCCCCCTCTCCCCTCTCCCTCATCCTCGGCTCCTTCCTCCCCCTCCTCTCTCCCTCATCCTCGGCTCCTTCCTCCCCTCTCTCCCTCATCCTCGGCTCCTTCCTCCCCTCTCTCCCTCATCCTCAGCTCCTTCCTCCCCTCTCTCCCTCACCCTCGGCTCCTTCCTCCCCCTCTCTCCTCTCTCTCTCACCCTCGGCTCCTTCCTCCCCTCTCCCTTCCTCCCCTCTCTCCCTCATCCTCTGCTCCTTCCTCCCCCTCTCTCCCTCTCCTCTCCCTCATCCTCTGCTCCTTCCTCCCCCTCATCCTCGGCTCCTTCCTCCCCTCTCTCCCTCTCCCTCATCCTCGTCTCCTTCCTCCCCTCTCTCCCTCATCCTCTGCTCCTTCCTCCCCTCTCTCCCTCACCCTCTCCTCTCTCTCATCCTCTGCTCCTTCCTCCCCCTCATCCTCGGCTCCTTCCTCCCCTCTCTCCCTCTCCTCTCTCCCTCATCCTCGTCTCCTTCCTCCCCTCTCTCCCTCATCCTCTGCTCCTTCCTCCCCTCTCTCCCTCACCCTCTCCTCTCTCTCATCCTCTGCTCCTTCCTCCCCCTCATCCTCGGCTCCTTCCTCCCCTCTCTCCCTCTCCTCTCTCCCTCATCCTCGTCTCCTTCCTCCCCTCTCTCCCTCATCCTCTGCTCCTTCCTCCCCGTCTAACAGCAGCTAACCTGCCTTCTTTGCCTGCATCTTCTCCCTATTAACCTATAAAATGACGTGTGTTCACATGCGGGACGGGAGAAGACACAACATCAATGCATCTCTATTATTGTGCGGGCAGAAATTCTCAGAGTTTTGCGGGAGAGGGCGGGAGTGTAACACACATGTTGCGGGTGCGGGCGGTAATGGTCAGAAATTCGCCGGGAGCGGGCGGGAGCGGGATGAAGAAAACAGTCCCGCGCAGGGCTCTACTGCGCAGCCTCCAACTGAGCTTGAAGACGTATATGTGACGTGAGACACCTGTCTGAAAGTTGGAAGTCTTCTGGTAGCTGTGCCAAGAGAAATCTCAATCATTCCCAATCTTGTGGATCGTGGAGAAATGTTACTTCATATGAATCCACTTGCCACATACCGAAGTTATTTCCAATCCATCAAAACGTTGCTGAAATATTTTGTTCCGATGCTTTTCATGGACTCTCTATGGGCTTCTCCCTTGACTGTATGCCCTCACGTCCCCTCCACTATATGGTAATTACAGTGAGACAGTAAGTCGCGTGGTGATGAAACAATCGTTAGCCTATTTTTACAAAAACGTCTGCTACGGCGCCATAACGTGAGATACAAGGTAATGGAGCCTTTTATACATTGTCGTGTTAATTTAGAAATAAACAACGGAGAAATAGAGTCTTTAAACGCTTCAGATGTAAAGTTATTCTCTGTCAAAGTGACGTCAGAATGAATGGCAGTCAATGGGATGCTAACGGGAGGTGATGGCTTGGTAGCATCAGAATGAATGGCAGTCAATGGGATGCTAACGGGAGGTGATGGCTTGGTAGCCTATGGATCTCTTACCCCCTTGGTGCCGCTGTGCAATTAATACAATTTTGACCGCCAGTTCGATTTCGGCTCCCAGCGATCACAAACGAACAACGTGACGTAATCGAGAAAAATGATTATTTTTGCACATTACGTTTTGCAAGTAATTCAAAATGTTCAAACGGGAAAAGTACGTAGGGAAATTTCACAGTTTAAGGTGTTTTTTTTACTGTTGATTTGTTGAACGGTTCCACTGTTTTTTTTAAGTTTAATAAATGAAATGTCTTTCCAAAAGTCAATGAGTAAATCGTGTTGAATAATCGTGATAATTCTTTCCATGAGAATACTTCAAACCATATTGTTTTAAATGGTACAATAATGTGACGTATATGTATTTGAAGGGCTTTTTTTTTTTTAACTCCCTGCGTGGCCGTGCCAGAAGATATTTCTCCTCAGGTTTGAATATGTAGTCATCTTCGGTTTTATTCTGTATCTTTAATATATAGACCCTGTATCTTCAAACTACGGCCGAGCAATCGATCAAATTTTGACCGCGACTTCAGCTCCTAACGATCACAAAAACCACATCATCGAGAAAAACGATTATTTTGCACATTACGTTTTGGAAGCAAACTCGTACTTTTGTCTTGTGCTCTGAGGGAAATTCAAAAAGTTCAAAAGGGAAAAGTACGAACGGAAATTTCACAGTTTAAAGGTGTTTTTAATGTTTTTTTAAGTTCAATAAACGCAACATCTTTCCAAAAGTCAATGAGTAATCGTGTTCAAAAATCATGATTACCATATTGCCCCCCCCCCCCCCCCAACAGCTCTTTCACGTGAATTTTTCCAAGCCGGGAACTCATTATTCCGACATTACTTGAAATCAGCATTACTTCTCATAAAGCAGTCCCTCCAGAAAAACATGATTATGCGATCGCATAATTCAACGCATAATCAGCCACAGTCCGCATATTTATGCGGGGGGGGGGGGGGGGGGGGGCATTTTTATCAAATACGCCACACTTTCGCCGCATAAATTGCCGATTTCCGCGCAAAATATGCGGGGCTTGCATGATTTCATAATCTCCGCATTTTCGTTGCAAAAAAGTCACACATATATCTTAGCAGAAAGTTGAAAAATGTTGCGTTTACTTCACACAAGAGCAGCCGTTTCCCCGTTGCCATGGGAACGTTATGAAGTGACGTAATTGCGTGACGTGAACATAATCGAATTTCTGCAAATTCCCGCAATTACGTCGCATAAAATTGCATAAATATCCCGCATATTCCATTGCATTTTTTAAGAAAACGTGCTGCATGATCAAGGATTTTTGCCCCCAACAGTCACAAAAACCCTCATTTTTCTGGAAGGTCTGGTAATGGAATATATACGTTTATTTTTGTACTTGAAAACTGTCAAAAGTTAAAATTAAGACGTAAAACCTCAAATTAGTTTGAGTATGGTTTTGAGTATTTTTTATCGTTTCTAACTTTTCTGTTTTTTCTTTTCCTGGCGGAAACAGGCGGCCGCGGGTATTATTTAAGAAGTTTGCCAATTTTAGTATTTTTCATGTTCGGTCAGTTGTTTGGAGAAATTAATAAACATTTTCTTTTGGCGGGCGACTTTGTACAGCTTTTGTCTCTTTAAATGTGCGCAGTTATTGAGTATTTGTAAGTAATGAGATATTCAAAACAGAAAGCCAACGAGTTGCAGGAGCTTCATATAAAAAGAAAAAAAAGAAGAAAAAAAAGGATCTCACTCGTCATGTCCCGGGCCATCGGCCAACAGTGAGTTCATAATCCCAAATCTCCTTGACGACTGGAACATATTACCAATAAACTGTCAGAACATTATCTTCAAATGAAGGCTTTTTTTTTTTCTTTTTAACCAGAGCAGCTTCTGGTAAAGTACACAAAAGCAAAGATTTACCACAAAAGCAAAGATTTACCAGCTGTTATTTAGTGGTCTCTTCTTCTTGATAAATCCTCCTTCAAAATCCTTAATGCCAGTGCATTTTGTTCAAAAAGATACACAGATAATAAGCTGTGAAATAGAGCTCAACAGTGTCCAGGAGGGGGGAAAAAAATCCCATTGATTTTCTATAGAATCGATTATTCGCCATAATGTCTAAAATATCCGAGGTAGCCTGACCCCGAGCTACGAGGTCGTGGAACAACAGTTTCTGCTCCTGTAGAAGTTAGACGTCCGTATGACAGGGATCTTCAACAGGGGGTCCGGGACCCCTAGGAGGGGGTCCTCAGAGTTACTGCAGGGCGGCTACCAAATTGTTGTTCATTTTTTTGAAAGTTTCCAGGAACATTTAAATATCTTAATATGAATCCAACATATTATTTGCAATATCATTAGCAAATATAAATCGGCTTCACAATTTGTGAAAAAAATAGGCGTACAGGCCCATAGGTAAGGTAGTCAGTAAAGGCGCTTACCCACTGCTAGGACCAGCTCTACTCGGCTCGGCCGCGGTGCCCCGTCCCCGTCGTCAGATTTATGCTGCGTTCCAGACACAATTTTTAGCACGTAAGTTACGACTTCAAGTCCCGACTCACGACTTGGTAGCGTTCCTGGGTTCAGGTATGGCTACCTAACGCTGACGTTAGCTAGCGCTAGCTGATGGTAGCGATTTTCTAGTCGGCCACATATTTTGGGCTTCATTTAATAATATAACCTGTAGTAGTACACAATCGTATGTGTATTGTTTTGATTACAATGTGCGGAATTACTTTACGTTGCCTATTTATGTCTTTATTTCTATTTCCCACCGTTAATCGCCGGCGTCTGTACAGCATCAACAGGGGTCGCCATTGTTGTTCATGTGTGTGACGTCAAAAACTGTGACTGGGCACTTTCACGGGTAGAAGGTTGTGAAAACACGGGTTACGGGTTGCCTGGAATGCAGCATTAGTACCGCCTGCGTGAGGCGAGCGTGGCTGTTCGTCATAGCGACGCCGCAGGAAACTGCCGCGACCTAACGCGACACACATACACAGAACGTGGAAAGTGTGTTATTTTTGTTTGCCAGAAGACAAATGCATGTTGACGCAGTGATTAGTGACGACTCTCTCCGACCAATCAGTAGTCTGCAGGTCGTCACGTCACCTTTTGGTATCGCCTCAGCTCGCCTGGAACCTCAACGGAGGTGATACTAAAAAAAAAAAAGTACCTGTTGGCAGGTACCAGGGACCTTTTTTCATAATGGAAAACCAAAAAAAGGCGAGTAGACTTGAGGCGAGCCGAGCAGGTACCATGTGATGGGAAAACGCCACAAGATCCACAGATCCAGGTAATCCTAAGGATTCACTGTTTACATTAAAACATTAAATATAAAATCATGCCAATAACTTTTATTTCAATTGCTTACATAATTGTATGCACTTTGGTATGTATAAAGGCTTTAACTGTAGGCCCAGTTTAAAATGCAACTTCAATTTTATACTATATATGTAGTAGGGGGTCCCTGCTCCGTGTCTCTCTCAGTTAACGGAGAATTCCGTTCAATTTCAACACGTAGCTCTGTTAGTAAATTTGGAGTGCTGGCAGTAGCAACAAAAAAGAAAATCGGTGCTGCCTACACCGTGTTATCCCCCTGCTAGCGTTAGCTCCCAACAGGCTTAAACAGGGCATGTTTAAAACGTGTTATAAGCCTCTAAACAAGTTTGAAATGTCATTACAAGAGCCTCCCCATGTGCAGTGATTCCTACCGAGGGAACACAGTGAATCTGACTGCAGGAGATGTGACAGAAAGGCATAAAAGTTGTTAATCCAGCCGGTGCACATACCTTTGTTTATTTCCTGTTGTCTGGTTAAGTCCACACTAGTCGATTGTCAAACTCATACAATCCAATATTCCAGTCAGATTCTCTGTGTTCCCTCAGAAAGAATCTCTGCACATGGGGAGGCTCTTGTAATGACATTACGAGCATGTTTAGAGGCTAATAACACGTTTAAAACTGGCCCTGTTTAAGCCTGTTGGGTGCTAACGCTAGCAGGAGGATAACACGGTGTAGCCAGATTGTTTTAGTTTTTCTTGCTACTGACAGCACTCAACATTTCCAAACATCAGTGTTGAAATCGACCGGAATTCTCCTTTAAGGGGTCCTTGGCTTAAAAAAAAAAAACTTTGAAGACCCCTGCCGTATGAAGTCAACCTGGTTTTAAGAAAAACATGTTTTATTCCTGATCTCATGGAGAAATACTACACTACCCGCAATCCGAAGCGTAACAGCTACGTCTCCGATTTGTCAGACTCGCTGTTACCATGGAAACGTTTACCGTACCCGCGAACCGCTAGAGCGAGCTTCTGCCATTGAAGTCTATGATTGTCTTGTACCGTTGCCTTTTTTTGACGTTTTCAAAATGTTTTGGTTTTTTTTTTGCCGCTGAATCAAATGTTTCACGGTCACGATTCCTCGCGCAGCTGGTTGGCTTGGTTACAGACGTAAAAATCTTTAAATAGGCAATTTTTCAATGGAACAATCAAACGGGGATAAACACTTCCGGGAACCGGAGCTGTTAAATGAAAGAATTTGGCGGTTGCTGTTGAGCTCTATTTTGGCGACTGAACTTCCACCTTCAGAAGAAGACGTGCGGTTGGAGAGAGCAGCACAGCGCTCCCCCTCATCCCTCCCTCTGTGGGGGGGGGGACTTCTGCTGCGGTTGCTGTGGTTGCTGTGGCGGCGGCGGCGGCGGCGGTTGGTCCTTGGTGGGAGCGTAGTAAAGCTCCAGAGGCTTCCTCACCTTCCAGTATTTCTCGTTGACCAACTCCAGAGTCAGGGAGCCGTTCAGAGTCTGAGAGGGAGGGAAGGAGGGAGGCAAGGACAGGACGGAGGGAGGGAGGGAGGCAAGGACAGAAGGCAGAAGGGAGGGAGGGAGGCAAGGAAAGAAGGGAGGGAGGGGAAGAAGGGAGGGAAGGAAGGACAGAAGGGGAGGGAAGGAAGGACAGAAGGAAGGAGGGAGGCAAGGACAGAAGGGATGGAGGGAGGCAAGGACAGAAGGCAGGAGGGAGGGAGGGAGGGAGGGAGGGAAAGAAGGAAAAATAAGGGAGGGATAGAAGGGAGGATGGGAATGAAAGGAGGGAGGGACAGAATGAAGGAAAGAGGGGGGGAGGGAGAATAGAAGGGAGGGTGGGAAGGAAAGAAAGGAGGGAGGGTTGTTGAATAAAGGAAAAATAATGGAGAAACCAAAGTGATTAAAAAGTTGCGTTCAAATCCACAGAACACAGTTATTAGAAGAACAATTTTCATTAAATAGCAGCGTTATAATCGGGGCTGAACGATTAATCGCTTTCAAATCGAGATTTGAAAGAATGCGATTAATTGAATGTGCAATATTTAGTTGAATGTTTTGGTGTCAAATTTGGTTTAACTTAGTTTTTTAGTCCTCTTTTTATTATTATATTTACTGTTTGTTGACAAGATAAATGCTGGAATACTGTTACATATCACAGACTGTTTTCAGTGGATTTCTGACTATTGAACATGATGGTAGAAGGTGCAACACGTAGACGCTGCTGTTGAACTGAGACAGATCAGACGTTTCAGTTTACAGGAAAGTACTGATATTTTATTATTGGAATTGCTTTTTTAAAATTATTATTATAACTTTAGCTTTTGTGATAAATGTTCTGTGTTTGACTGATCAATGTTTCATGCTTATTAAAATGTAAGGATGTTCTCATCAGAACATAGAGCCGTTTATGACGGTGTCTCATGTTATAATGCTCCATGACATGTTTTATCTTTTACACAGTGGATATTGAACTTCAATATCAAAATGCAATTCAATTCCCTCCCCAAATCGTTCAGCCCTAGTTTTAATAATAATAATAATAATAATAGTAGTATGTGTATTTGATAAAGCACCTTTCACAGATAGAGTCGCAAAGTTGACAACTGTGTCCACATTTCAAAACAAACTCAAAACCTTATTTTCTCAGGCATTTGTTTAATTAAAGTGTGTGTGTGTGTGTGTGTGTGTGTGTGTGTGTGTGTGTGTGTGTGTGTGTGTGTGTAAATTTGGATGGTCGCACTTCTATGTTCTGTTTGTTTTTGTTAATTATCCTGTTTTGTCTATCGCATTCTTATTTCTATCAGGGATGCACCGAATCCAGGATTCGGCCGAATATTGCACTAGGCGCACTACGCTGGTCGGCGTTGATTACGGCGCCGTTGATTACGGGAAGGTGTTTACGTAGGTGGAGCGTTCAATGCAGTAGGCTGTGAAAAAGTGAAAATGGAACTCGTGAGCAGAAAAATTGTAGTTTGGCAGTACTTTCAGTCAAAAGAAGGCCGTTCAAGTCCAGCTACATGTTCAGTTTACAATGCCGATTTGTCTCGTGGTGAAAAGGACCCTAAACATCAGGGCTCCAGACTGCGACCAAATGGTCGCATTTTGCGACCAGAATTTGAGAGTGTGCGACTGAATTTTACATCCAGTCACACATGTGCGACCAGTAAATGTGCCCCCTTTTTTACACGTTAAACGTCGAAGTTTCAGTACCTGAGAGCGCGTAAGCTCAAGCTTATCTGTCCTCTCTGAAAATTGACAGAGAGCGGAGCGCTGACACAAACACACACACACTCGCACACACACGCATAGCTGCGGACGGTGCAAACTACGTCGGCTCTGCAGTTTTGTTGAAGTCACGGTGAGTCACAGAAATGCCGATAAAGTGGTTTCAAGTGTGGTTACAGTTTTTCAAAACTTCACGCAGACAGCGTTTGCTGCGATATGATATTAATGGAGAGCCGAAAGCGGTCGCGGTGCTGTTGACGTTACACTTCCTCTGAGACAAGCAGGCACAACAGTGGTTCTGTGCCCTGGGGACTGACTGACAGGCTGAGCTTGTAAGGCAAGGCAACTTCATCTCTACAGCAGCTTTCAGCCACAAGGCAACTCAAAGTTCTTTACATGAAACATTAAAGAGCAATTAAAAACGGTCATGAAAATAAATATATATATATATTTTTTTATGACAACGATGGTGCTGTCAGTTAACCTTCTATGTTGCATCTTCAAAAGTGACACTTAATTTGAAACAGCACATTGTAATTTCTGCATCTATTATCAAAGTATTTATTAGTAATACAGTGGAAATTAGTAGAAATGTGAATATTTGGTTAGCATGTTGATTTACGGTGCGTGCCCCAAAATTTTCTGATTGCGCCCCTAAAATTTTCAGTTGGGGGCCACTGTGCTCCTTGTGAAAAAAGTTAGTCTGGAGCCCTGAACAATACACAACATCACCACTGTTACAACATCTGATATCAAACATCTGAAAGAATACCAGTTGTGCATGAAGGGATCTACAGACAGCAGCCAAAATGCAGCAACTTCAGGTAAATAAAATGAATAATACACTGCTGTGGACGTTGTTTACTTCATTAAGGTGTTTACTGTGTTAATGGACTGAGGACGGGAGGAGGATTCGGAATTTGGCTGAACCCCAAAAATCTGGATTCGGTGCATCCCCAATTTCTATTCATGCTTTGTTTTAATGCGTATGCTGTTTTTAAAATAGCTATATAAGCTATTCATAAATACAAAAAGGTGCAATAGAAATAAAATTGACATTACTCACAGAGATCTGTCCTCCTCTCGTCATGATGTAGATGGTGTACTGTTTCTCACTGATGGTGCTCAGACTCGACCCCTCTCCACCCCCTGCTGCTCCTCCTCCCGTTTCCTCTCCTCCGCCTCCTCCCTCCTCTCTTCCTCTGTCCTCTGTCTCTCCGTTGGTCGGTTTGTCCTCCAGAGCGATGCGCAGAGCGAGGTATTTGGACAGATGGTCCACAGTGGCGTTGGCGGTCGTCTTCACGTATCTGTCAAAGGAAAGAACATTTGATGAGATATGAGGGAAAGGGCGGTCATGTGACGTAATGCCAGGAGTAGGCTTCTGAAAGAGCTACATTCATATATCATATATACTGTACCTATCATTTATAAGATACGTAACCAGGGACATTTGTGCTCAGCAAAGACACATTGCGGGAGGCAAGAATGCTGAAAGGCAAGAAATCAACGGCCTGTGGGGATATTAAGAGTTGATTTGTTCAAGCCGACTGAGTTAAACATGGACACTGATGGATGCAAATTTAATTTCCATTATGAATAATGAAAATTAAGAGGGGGGGGAAAGTTCTCCCTCTTAAATCCCAGCTCCTCTGAGAGGAAACGGTAATATAAATACCTTTAAACGGAGACTCCTACTTATTCAGTCTGGCTTTCGAGTAGTGTCTTATAATTATATTATCTTTTATTATTTTATTGTTTTAAACATTTCATTGTTTTTTTAAATATTGATTTTTTAAATTTATTTTAGTGTGCATTGATCTCTTAATTAAGTAGTATTAAGTATGCTACGCAGCAGCAGCGCAAAATGGAGCTTTTTGAGTCGTCCAATCATGATGCGATTGTCATGATTGACAATACAACACAAAGGCATTTGTTTGGCAGTTGAGTTCAAAATATCAACAATCTTTGCGCAGCATGGCGTACTGCACCTTTAATTGACATACGATACGAATGCGTTGGTCTCACCTGGTCTGGTTGTAGTCCTCGGCCTGGACCAGCTCTGGGTGGGGTCTGAACACCAGCTCGATCTCCGAGGCCGGCCCCTCTTTGTGGCGCCTCAGCGGAGGCGTGGGGCTGCCGCTGTCCGCCTCAGGCCCCGAGCCGTCTTCGGACGCTCGCGGCCGCTTGCGGCTCGGCCCGGCCTCTGAGGGGGTCTGACCGGGGGGTAGAGGGGTGTGTGAGGGGGCCGAGTCATGGGACAGGTGGGAGCGGGCGTCGCCGTTGTCTTCCCCACCGCTGAACGTGGTGTTGTCGCTCTCCTGAGTCGGCTTCTTCACCCGGTGGTTCCTGCAGGGCGGAGGGGGAACACAATATTCTGAATGATCTGCTCGGATGTTTGCCTATCAGACGTCTTTTTTGCGGGTGTCACCGTGTTCACAGATCTCTAGCGTTCGTTCGGTGGACTCTTTATGTTTAATAATTAATTTAAAAAAAAAGGGGCCGAAAAAAAGTAAGGAAATATATCTACGTATAAACATTTACACATACATCTGCACATCTATACAATATATGGATAAAAAAGTTAACACACAATAACTTTAAACACAATAACTTAGTTCATTCATTCATTTATCAGTTACCAAAAACACTGAATGAATAACTAAATATTTGTACGTAACAATAATTGGTATACATCTACAATTTAAATCCATTGTTCTTCATAATTCGTATGCGTGCGTGTGTTCGTGCGCATATTTACTCCTCTTAGGTGTGTTTAACTATAACTATGTGTCGAGTTAAGTTTTTCTTTCCCAACCCGGCCCTGCTTCTGTTCTTCTTTACATTATTATATCGATCTAAATTCCTCGCACTTTCCCGTTTCCGTAGACTAGTTCGGTAGCGATTTGGGGGTGAAGTTGCAACAATGTTGCATTTTTTGAATTTCGTTCGGTTGTGGACAAACGTCACCCGGTGGGAATGGCCGCTTGTTTATTG
This sequence comes from Zingel zingel, assembly GCA_023566125.1. Taxonomy (NCBI): domain Eukaryota; kingdom Metazoa; phylum Chordata; class Actinopteri; order Perciformes; family Percidae; genus Zingel; species Zingel zingel. Next base: position 3,281,638 of record CM042330.1, read on the forward strand.
GACAGAATATCAGAGTGGTTGACACTTCTGGTCTCAGAAATAATAGAAGTGACGCCAAATTGATAACGTGTTGCTTGGGATTTCTGGTTTTGCTTTAGTGTTTCTAATATTTTAGAAGAAGGCGAACAATGCGAGCGGCTGACAGACAGCGAGTGAAGTAGAAGGAGAGAGAGATGATGATGTGTTGTCATTAAGACGACTAGCGATGTGTGGTCATAATTGGTTATGGATTTGAAGGTTATCATCCCTTATACAAGTCTGTAAATTGTGTGCAAGGTTGAAATTGCAGGCTACTAATAGTAGTGTAATACGATCTAACACACCCACATCATAATATCTAAAGAATTCAAGTTATTGAGCAAAGTTGTTCAGTTTGATGTATCAGCAGCCAAACTTTACTTCACTTTAGGGATGCACTCCAGATTTTGGATTTTTTCCTCAGTCCATTAACACAGTAAACACATTAATGAAGTAAACGTCCACAGCCTCTAAAATAGTTAAATGTAACAACTTAATGTTGAATTCATACGCTCTTTTCACATCGTAGGAAAGCGCATCACTATCGCCAGATGAGTGACAATTCTGTTTGATGATGAAGTTGGGTGGTTGAAATTAGAAAGCTAACGTTAGCTAACGAGCAGCAGCCAGCCGTTCGGTCGCTCCGCTCCCACTGTAGGGAGACTCATTTAGGCTACCGAGAGAACGGCTGACAGCCTGGGAGAGGCACTGTCTGGTTAACACCAGTTCTTAGCTGTGACTGTCCATCCCTTGCCGTACCTGAAGTTGCTGCATTTTGCCTGCTGTCTGTAGATTCCTTCATGCACAACTCGTATTCTTTTGGATGTTCAATACGCAAATGTTGTAACAGCGGCGATGTGTATTGTTTAGGGTCCTCGCCACCGCGAGACAAATCAGCATTGCAAACTGAACATGTAGCTGGACTTGAACAGCCTTCTTTTGACTGAAAGTACTGCCAAACATCACTTTTTCTGCTCACGAGTTCCATTTTCACTTTCTCACGACCTACTGCATTGAACGCTCCACCTAGCACACCTAGTGCAAGCGTAGGTTTCGGTTCGGTGGGAAAAAGTTCTCCCGTCAAAAAGCCCAATATTCAGCCGAATCTGAATCCTGGATTCAGTGCATCCCGACTTCACATGTTACTTCCTGCTGAAGGAATTACAAAAACCTAACTCTTTCTAAGACAGTTTTTTGGGCATCCATTCTACCCAGAAATAGGGGTGGGTAATATAGAAAAATAATTTAAAGTAGGTGTGAATTTCTTATGATGATGTTGATATATTATTGTGATAGATCAAATATTTTGGACATTTAACTGAGAAACTATTTATAGATTAAAGTAACCTAATGAGTCTTTTTTTGACAGAAATAACTCGCTGACAAATCAAAGTTTTCTTCACACTGATGCAAAAAAAAAACAGTGTAATACGCTCTAACACACCCAGAGATGTGTCATAATAAACAGGGGGCTTCATCATCACATTATTCAACTTTAAAAACAAAACTGTCCCTAGACCGCTGCAACCGCGAGGTTAAAGCATGAATTGAACGCCTCTCGGACCTGTAGCGGGCCTGCTGCCGGAGCCCCTCCTCGATGCTGGAGCTCAGCACCTTCTTGTTGTGCAGCCTGTTGAGTCTCTCGAGGACGCGGCGCTGGTGGGCCTCGTACTCATCGCGGCTCGGGTAGATCTTCGAGATCAGCGCGTCGAAGTTGGAGTCTCGGCGCAGCGAACGCCTGGAGACCAGCTTCTTCCTGCAGGTCGGACACTCTTTGTTCCTGCGGAAGGAGGAGACGTATTAAAGTGTCTGCACGGCGTTCCAGTCAAATATATGTGCCTTTGAATGCATTGACAGAAACGTATTTGACAACAATGTCGACAGCTGATTAGTCTATATTGTGAGACCTCTCACTGCTGTAACATCTTTGTTGGCAGTCGCACATGCTCAGTAGCTAGGTAAGGACTACTAGCCAGTCAGGAGCAGAGTATGAGGGCGTGCCCTGACAGTAGCTAGGTAAGGACTACTAGCCAGTCAGGAGCAGAGTATGAGGGCGTGCCCTGACAGTAGCTAGGTAAGGACTACTAGCCAGTCAGAAGCAGAGTATGAGGGCCCTGACAGTACCTAGGTAAGGACTACTAGCCAGTCAGAAG